>CM036547.1:7194775-7422275 GCA_020745685.1 Tautogolabrus adspersus | reverse complement strand
TGTGTGTGTGTGTGTGCACACATGTGTGTATGAACTGAGTCTCATGCCACTAACAAGCAGACAGATGGGGAACAAAGACATTTTGTTATTGATTGTATCACACTTCAGAATCAGAAGAGATAATAAAAAAAATCTCCAACACACGATTGGGAATTGAAAAGATTTTCCCCTTTTGTATTTTTTGTTATTTTTTTGCACCTGTAGAGATGTGTATTGATTTTCTTTTGCACCGCTTACTGTGCTACATTGCTTATGTGTACTTGAAAGAATGGGTAAGGTCTGTTTGTTGTGTGTCTGTGTCTGTGCATGCATCACAAATCCAATACATATCATTTTTATTTGAGTGTGTGTATGTGTGGGTGAGTTCAGAGCCTCCAAAAGACTGCAGTAATAAGAAAAATAATTTACGGTGTGTGTTAATATCTTTACCAAAAAGAGGTGGAGACAACCTCTCGTGCATTGACCCAATGAGGAGTGCCACAATTCAGCAGATGAAATGAAACATCAAATACACACACACACAGGCGGAGTATACACACCGTAAGTGCAGCCCAGCACAAGTCGGGCATCCTGACAGATTTTGAGTTCAGAAAGCATGTTTGGTATGGAGCAGTAGCTGCGGCCATTAGTAAAATGGTATTTTCAGATGGACAGATAAGGTATTTTAGCCGGAGGCTTGGGGTCGGCCAGGCTTGTGGAAAAGACATTTGACACGTTGAGAGTTGTTACCTACAGAACACTATGTGGAAAGATTTCAGGTCTGTTTTTCATATTTGTAGAAGGAAGGAAGGAAAACGCAACGTTCTATTTAAAAACAAGTCAGAGCTGGCTGGACCTTTTTATGCAGGTTTCTTCCTTTTTCTACACTCAAACTGATATACAGGGGACGAACGTTTTTGCACTAAATGTTTCACTCATGTAGCACAACAGAAGCATTATTGGCTTAGGATGCATTTATCTTCTGCTCCTAAATACTGTAAATATACACTGTGTGTGTTTTTGGATGTTATATGAATAAAAAGGTCTACCAGCTCAGCTTGAGCTAAAATGTAAAGTATCTACATTTACAGAGATTCCGGATTAATTCCAGAAGCCATACTTTTAACATTACTGTGTAATTAAACAGTTTAAGTGTCAGTGCATAGGTAAGACAACACTTCCTCACTGGCTCCCAAACCAGTAAACACTTCGAACATCATCTGTGTACTGTAAAACTTTCATTAATAGCCCGGGTATTTATTAATTTTAGTCCATGAAATGACCCTGCCTTCATTTGGGACAGGTGTCAACAAGAGATGGGCTTTTCATTATTGTCAAACAAAACTCATGCACAGCAAAGATGGGAAAGAAATGAGGATATCAATAAGTAAAATAAAATAAATTACTCAATCTTGCTTTGTAAGACAGCGTGCAAACCTGCTTCACGACCTACATACAGTACGAGCATTATTCTGTCTTTCTTCCACACATATTGTAGTTCGTCTTTTTTTGTGTGTCATACTGCTTTTTTCCACTTACTTTACAAACTATTTCAACAATTAATGCAAAGGGGCCTCTAATTGAGACCCGCCTTTATTTGTCATGGCCACACCAGGCTAGTGAAAGGGACTGAGCTTTAAATTGCGATGGGCTTTATATTTGAAGTTTTATGTTACTTGCTCTTTGGGCCAATACGGGAAGTTGGCAGCTACAAGGACTCTTGTGTTAATAGCCACACCATATTGAGACAAATACACTTTTTAATGTTGAATTTCAATAAAATGACTGAAATAGAAGACATGGTATTAGTGTTTCGGCTCACCCCTCTCAAAGAGAGGAGACCATTGAGGTAGTTGAGCATCTCATCACGACACAGTTGGATTACCACTGTGGACATGTTCAGATAAGGGGGGTCCCAATGTAGATCCAGAACATGCTGAAGAAAGTAATAGATCCAATCTTATATTAAAACGTCATGTTATTCTCCAGGAAGAACTGAAGGTGCAGTGTAGGGAGTCCTGATAACTTTGCATTGTGATCTGCTTGAAGGGCCGCAGATAAGGTTCAATGTTAAGAAAGGATCCAGTACTTTCTTTCTTCTTGAAGTTAGTTTACCACACCTGGCACACTAATGATGCTCATCAGAACCATTTTTTTTTCTTATTAACATCTGAGACAATTCCCACATGAACTTTTCTTTCACTCTCTCAAACCTGGCCAGAAATGCCATAAATATCTCAAATGAGTGTCGATGAACAAAAAGCACATTGAAGTCTTACAGAAAATCAAATCTGTTTTTGTTGGCAGGAATGAAAAGTTACCATCCACCATTAAATGTAAAGCTGACCGTCTTTAATGTGACCAATGATTATAAACTGTAGAGAGTTGGCTGGTGTCTTGTGTGTGGGTGAGGGGGCTTCAAACAGCAGAGTCTTTCATGCTCCAGACCCCATATGCTTATATACTGCTCATTAGCCATGGGTTTTGTGTGTGTGTGTTTGTGTGTGCATGTGTGTCTTTTAATGACCACCTAGAATCTATATTCTCATGTTGATAAGAGAAGGGACAGTCTGTTCCTGCATACAGCATATATGTTCATTTTATTTTGCATATATAAACTGAATGTATTAAAATGAATGTGTATGTGATACAGATGACTGATTGCTGACATGTGGATTGTGACTGCTGACAGTTGTACAAAGAACGAGATGCAGGGAAGGAGAAAGAAAGAGGACAGGAGAATCAGATTGTGTCGATGAGAGATGGGGAGGGCGGAGGGACACATTCAGAATGAGGGAAATGAAATAGTGAGGAATAATTCTTTTTTGCTACAGAATGTCCCTCGTAAAGCATTTACAGCTTTTCTTATATGATGTTGCGATTTTACGATGTACAAAGTTTTATTCAAGCTTCTGACTCAAGAAACAAAGGAGGCCCGTGGTCACTTCACTGCGAACAGCAACCTCTTAGAAGAAAAAATATAGTGCTCAAATCTGCAGTTCCTTGAGTGACCACTTGAGGCTGGCTCCAAAGTGAGTCAGTCCCCATTAGGCTCCATGCTACAATGCCCAGCTCTACAGCAGAATTAAAATGTATACAACCTGTTATAGAAAAAATACTTTTTCTTTACATACAGTATAAATTCTTCATTCATAGTAAATGTACAACTCACCAAATTACCTTTTTAAAAGGCTTTAATGTAATAGTTAGTAATAATTAGGAAGCTGCAGTTTTACGAATGTCTGCTAGGTGTCAATCCCGCTTGGAGTCAGGGAGTCGGGTTATTGTTTGTAGAGAAGATGGCTGGTTTTGGTGATTAGAATAGTGGTTATTTAGGTAATCTGGTCTGTGATGTTATCTAACTCTGATAATAAATCCCTTTCGTCAGCTCACACCACATACACAATATCATTCTGTGGAAACACTGTGGTTAACCAACTCATTCACATGCTAATAAGTTAGCCAGGGGCAAATGCTGTGTAGCTTTGATACCTTAGCATGTGCCAATCCCTCGCTTCTCTACAGTGCCAGCCTCTCATCCAAATCTGGTCCTTTTGGCACGAAAAAACAACAACACGAAGGTAGCAAAACTTGGTAAACACTAGGCTTTGAGGGATGACTGTGGCTCAGAGAGAGAGTCGATTATCTCCCAAAAGAAAGGTTGGGGGTTTGATCCCCATCTTCTGCAGAAACATGGCGAAGTGTCCCTGGGCAAAGACTCTGAACCACACATTTCTCTGAATTAGGATAAGTTTATACTGATGGACACTTTAGAAAACACTGCCAGCGTGGTGTCATTGGTTAAATGTGACCTGCGGTGTAAAAAGCACTTTGAGTAGTCAGAAGATTAAAAAAGACCAAATATCATTTCAAATGGCAATAAAAAAACTGGGGAAATTAAGGGAAACTTTGCCAAGTTGGAATCATTGCATATTGTGTATCTTTGATCATTTTTGTTCCGGTTCTGCAGAAATTAACTATTTTGAGAAATACATCTCTGCTCCAGTTTATCCCTCCCCCAAAAAACCTGAGCCTTACATCCCACATTACTATTTCTATGTTAGAAAAACTTCACTTTATGAGAACCAGGCTGTGTCCTCTGCAGGTGGGAGCTAAGTTCCTTCTGTGCCACTTTGAGACAGATTAACAGCTTTTGTCCACATTGTGAGGTGGATACACACATATATGGACTCACACACACTCACACACGTCCTCAAACCCTGTCATCAGTCCTGCGGTGCTTGTGTGTGGCAGTGGATTTTTTTAACAGCAGGGTGTAACTACACACTGACAGACTGATGCTCACTTCCTGAACAGAAAAAAAAATGATGACAGGCACAATTATTAGCCCAGTAAGAGAGACCTTTCTGAGAGCCAGTGAACCGTGTGGTGTAAAAGTAAAGCTGCTTCCATCCCATGCAGTGTGTTAAGATCTCCCAGCGAGCTTTATGTGAGGTCCTGTCATCCATCCTCCATACCAGCTCTAAAACGCTGTAAAGACTTGGACGGTTGACAGTTTATCGCTGCAAAACTGTCACTAAGATGCATTAGGCATGAAAACACTCCAGAGTTCTAGAAAGATTTTTATTTGTTAGGAACCATTTGGCACCAAACTTTTTGAAGCCAATCTCTGTAGGAATAAATGCAAATGATCATGCAAATGATCATGCATGCCTATGACTTCCACTGACCTATTACAATGAGCCAAGCTAGACTGTTTAGGGTATGGTGCTTGTGTGAAATTCTAAAAAAATTACAATTAAATCCAATTACCAAAGCTTGCTTTTCAATAAATATATCATTTTGTTGAATTCCACAAACTCAGAGAAAACAAAAGAAAAGCTTGAAAAAAACTGTTCTGCTCAACATTCAATATACAACAGCTGTGCTCTCAAAGGGTCCACAGTTGTTGTTGTGAAACAGTTGACATTTATTGGTTTATGAAAAGAAAAAGACAGGACAATAGCAATTAAAGTGACGTTTTACTGAAGGCCCTTCAGTACACCAGTGGAAAAACTTTGGTTGGAAAATCTAAATCATTGTCAGTAAACAGTAAACCAAATGTTCACCCCTCTTGTCTATTGTAAATTCTGGATTCTTTTTCATTTTGACACTTAAGCCTGTTTTGCAGTAACCTGAGTGTCTATCGACCCACAAAATGTGAAATAAACCCATCCAGTCTTTTGTTTGTGGTCTGCATAAGTCTTACAACACAGAGAAAATTGCTCCGTTTCAAATTTTCTCAACTTGTGACATCACAAGTTGGATTGTAGTAAAAAAAAAAAATACCCTCCCATGTTTTCTTCACCCATAGACTCCACCGCCAGCCTAGAGCAAAACTTTTGCTCAGGTCTGCCATTTTTATTCTCGCTACAGAGGAGTGATGTCTGCTGGGAAAACTCAGGGGGGGGGCTCATTGCATTTAAAGAGACACACACACCAAAACTGAGCGTTCTGAGAGTGCTGGTTTATACAGGGTCACAAACCTCCTCTGTTGCTTGATTCATGTTATATTTTGACCAAAGCACAGCATAGATGTTTCATTTAGACCACAGGGGACTGTTTAAAAAGGTGGAAAAGGGCTATAATATGTCCTCTTTAACACACTTTTATAAGAATGGGCTCTAAAACTCAGCTTTCACATAAAGTAGTACTAGTCAAAGACCGCCCTGATGGCTAGGAGGTGGGGATGGGGGGGTGTTGGAGGAGTCTGATGATGATGACAAGCCTCTTCTTCTGCCGGTGTGGAAGTTGAACAGCATTACACTTTAGGATTGTTAAAATGTTGTGGTGGAATGTCAGCTCACACTGTACGGGGATCGTCAGGAATAACCTGAGTGGTCACACTGTACAAGTTAAATCGGGACGGAGCATTGACATTTGTCACTAAAGTTTCCTGTTAAATCTCCCACAGATGGAGTGTTGAATTCAGGTCTTTGTTTATTTCAGTAGTCTCATACGCATTGCTCTAAGACAAACATCCGCAAAAACACTTCTACTTTCTCACACATGCACATTAGCATCACCAAACAACACGAGATAGTTAGCAGCCTAAATCATGACAAATATTCCCTGTAAGATGAAGGTCTGCAGCTATTTCCTGCCAACGTTTCTCACGTTCATATCTTTAGTGAAGAGGGGAAGACGCATTAAAAAGACACGCCTGCTGCTTTCAGATGCTGTCTGACGTGTTGTGCAGGCACAATCAGGAGAAAAAGGCTCTGATGTTGGGGAATCAGCTCTGCTCTCACTGTACGAAATTATGCAGTCGTATAACCAAAATTTAAAACATGCCAGAAATTCTGACAAGTAGATATGAGAGGTCAATTGGGCAGTGTGACCCAGGGACACAGCACAACAAATATTGCGCAATCTGGCTGAAATACGACCTCAGAACCAGTCTTGCAACTTAAAAATCTGGTCTAAATTGGACTGAAATCATACAGTGCCGATCTGGATTACAGAGCTTCTGCAAGTGACCGAACTGTTCCACCCACAAGAGGGGGTGATAGGAGTGGTTTCAAAAGTCCTGGTGGCCTCCTCCCAGCAGATTAGTGACATGGCTGTTGGGGTCTCAAGGGCTGTTGTAGACTGGATATTGTCTGCTTTGTCAACAGGTCATCACTGTACTTTCTCCTGCTTCATCAGCCATGGTGTGTTCGTGGATATCCAGGAAAAGGTTAGACAGATGTAACCTCAAAACGTCCAGAGGAGGAGGTTTCACTGCTTTGCAGTTAAAGAGGTCCATATGCTGTTGACCTTTAGACACATATGGGCTTCCAAACTCAAACACCACACACAACTGCATCCAGCTAGAAGACTTTGAATGGTGCAGAGGCATTGACACCCAGGCTAAAGACTTGAACGAAGAACTTGAAAGAGATCCAATATGAAACCTAGACTATTAACTTTTGTCTCCTCCTGTCCTGGCTCATGAACTTCCTCCCTGTGCCTTGCAGGTTGGTTTGTCAGTTTGGGGTATGAGCAGGTTGCTGAAGTAGTTCAGAGCCAGACACTGTCGACTGTCCCTTCCAATCAATTCTCCCTCCCCCTGTTGTGAATCTCCTGCAGACACTGGCTTGGATAAAACAGAGAGGGCAGATTCTCCTTTGGCTCCAGCTACTCTTCCAATCATCACTGCTGATAGTCCAACCCCTTCACTACACCATCAGAGCTGAGGTTCTCAATTTACTTTTTCCACAAAGGCTTTAGTCTGGTTAGATGTGCAGATTCAACCAAACTTGGGTCACAACCTTGCATTTCAACTGAAAGATTATGTAAAAATCAAAGATCAGTGACACCATTAGCCAATGAAGAGATAAAGAAAGAAAAGAGATGGGGAAGAAACTAAAGAGAGTCAAATCTGCTGAATCCAACTCTGTACTCAGTTTCTGCTCTCTCCTACTTCTCTCTGCTCCTCCTCTCATCCTTACATGAAATAGTCATTAGGTGTAGTGGTAATTCAGCCCAGCCGTCTCTCCACATTAGCTAATGTGCATCAGAAACGTCAGGAGTGTGTATATGTGTGTGTGATGTGTTCATCTATACAGTATCTAGAACTGTGCATGCAGGAATATGTGCGTCAGAATTTAGAGTGTGTGGTTCTGTCAGGACTACTGCTTATATGTGAGTTTGTGCCTTTCTACGTCACACGGTTCGCATGACAAGGTTTTCTGTTCTATGGTCGACAGGTGCTAAATAATAAAGCACCGAGAACAAGTAATAGGAGAGGGAAACACAAGACAGAAGTACATGAGGAAGGGATGAGGAGAGGCAAGAATAGAAGGAAGAGAGGAGAAGGGAAAGAAACAGAAAAGAGGAGAGCAGAACTGATGAGAGGAAAAGTGCAGTTTGTTCAACTTCAGAACTCTTAATATAACTTTCTCCTCTGGATGCCCTTCCTTTGTAGAGGTCATCTCTTTTGCACTCTTAAAACAAATCCTCAGCCCCTCCTCTCAGCTGCTGCTGGCGAGCAGTGCCAGGCAGCAGCAGCAGCAGAGCTCTTCTCATTATCGAAGGGAGCGGAGGTTTGGAGACAGGGAGGGGAAAGCAGCACTGTGGTATGACTGATGGTTTGTTGGTGTTGTGTGTCGTGTGTATGAGAAAGGTAATTTCCACTCTTTGAAACACGAACTTCTGCGACAAAGCGAGAGGGATAGAGGAGGGGGGTTGTGACAGAAAATGGAAAATAGACAGACACAAAGGAGAGAGGCATCACAAGGTGACATCTGATGTCAGGTTTCTGTTGCCTCTGTGTCTGCATCGTGTCATTGTGTATGTGAGTGTGTGTGTATTTGTACAATGGCCCAGTATCCTTTATCCTTTAAAGTATGATGAACTGGTGCTTTCACTGCATTTTCACCTGATTCAAGTTTAATGTGTATCTTTTAAAGTACGTATAGCCACTCTGCTAAGCATTAATATGAGTCCATAATGACAGTGTGTCAACAGAAATTGTCAGCTTTCTGCCAGTGTTGCATTTCATTGATTCACCCAGATCTGAGACAGCTGTATGGGGCCCCTCGGTAACTTTATACATTGAACACACACACAGACATGCACACACGCACACACAGACACAGACACACACACACACATGAAGTCAGAGGCACACACCTGGGCACAGTGAAACCTATAGCCCAAGGGCAGCTCTGAAGAGGACAGCTGTGAATAGACAAGGAGGCCAAGATAAACTACAGGAAGAGCTAAATGTTAAAATAGACACTGAACAGCCAGCGCAGTGCAGCGCTACTGTATGACTTCATCGCTTGGAATGAGGAACAAAGCTAAAAGCAAAAAACAGGGATGGAGAAGAGTTCCGTTCTATGTGAATAAAAGAAAAACTGCAGAGTTAAATAAAGTAGGATGCAAATTCAGAAGTTTGCAAGGCTTCAATACTAATTTGAAGCCTTGCTACTGGACTGTGTGAGCATTACACCGCAAAGTGAATTTGTGTCTAATATTGTATTTGTTAAATTTGCTAGTAAGTGTTTAGTGTTCGTGCATTTTTTCAATGGATCAAAAACAGAGTCGTTTGACAGCCCTGATTTGTATTTATATCATGTAGCTGTTACATAGTGCTATAAATTGTTCTAAAAATACTGAACTGAAAGACAAGGACTGGACATCAGTGGCTTCATGCAGTGTTTTGCTTAACTAGACAAATTGACTCTGTTTCAAGTCAAGGAAGAATACAATGGAGCAGGACGCTTAGGCTGATGAGCTTGCTGTTGTGGCCATGAAAGAATATTTCACGAGTGTCCAGAGCTGAAAGAAAGTTCAATTTGGCTCGTCAAATCAGCAATGTAGGGAGTTGTTTGGAGGTTGGCGATTGCGCACTGTGCAGACAGAATGACTACTATCTACTGTGTGTGTGTGTGTGGGTCTTTGTGTGTGTGTGTGTGTGTGTGTGGGGCCTGCGACGGCTGAGTAGGCTGAGCACTGAGGCGGCGTTTGGACAATTAAAAGAATTCCTGGCTGCATTCTTTCTCCCATGAAAATCCCGTACACAACACCGCTCTCTCTCTCCCCCTCTCATTCTCATGTTCCCTTCGCTCTTCTTTTGGACAATTAAACTGTCAGTCTGTCTCATGATCTGCCTCTCTTTCTTTTTTCTTTCTTTTTTTTACTGTAGAGTAAGCATAAGTGCTATCCTCTACTCACTTTGACACAGGGGGGGCATGTGACACCTTATATACTCTAATCCGTACCCGTGTGTGTGTGTGTGAGAGAGTGAGAGAGAATTCTCTTAATATGACAGCATCACACACCGTGAAGCTTATTACCTCTGTGTGTCTTACCTCTCTTGATGTGGGTCTTGCATTCCTCAGCGACTGTTTGTTCATATGCATCTTTGTGTAGTGTGTGTGTGTGTGTGTCCATGTGTGTTTTTGCAACACATGAATTTAAAGTGTAGCAGGGGGGGGTTTGACATCTCTGAACAGTAAATGTCTAAGGTGACTTTATCTTGCAGCACATGCTCCCATACTGCTGACAGCAAACACTCTGTTCCATTGCTTGACTTCAATAATTCTGCACTGTCGTAGAAATATTCCAGTATACGACACTGAGGCATGGGGGGGGGTTCCATGTTTTTGTGTAGTACACCAAACTCCTGTGTGAAATCTCTCCCTGCTGTAGCTACCAGCCTCGCTACAAGACTCCAGGCATGTTGACACTTATGGAAATGAATTGAGCTGAGGATAAGGGGATTTGTTACCAATCCCATCTGTCATCTTCCTAAGTGGTCTCAAATCCTGGATTATATGCTAGTTCTACTCAGAGGATGATGAGCTACAGTAATGCTGAAGCCACTTACAGGTAAAGGTTTCACTTTTGAATACTCATACTTACAGTACAACCTCATTTCCAAAGTGTTAGGACAGTGTGTAAAATATAAATACAAACAGAATGTGATCATTTCAATAATGTAGAAACACCTTTATTTGATTGATAATAGCACAAAGACAACACATCAAATGTTGAGGCTGAGAAATGTCATCATTTTTGGAAAAGTATATATTCCCATTTTGAATTCATTCAAGCGACGTTTTTGAAAAAAGTTGGGACAGTAAAAATACAACATTAGAAAAGTTACCAACTGCCAAAAATAAACACACGTGAAATATCTCCTTTAAGGTAAACTGGATACAGCTTAGTGACATGATTGGATGTAAAAAGAGCACCCCAAAGAGGCTGATTCTTTGCGAAGTAAAGATGGGGGGGGGGGCAGAGATGGGGGTTCAGGGTGCTGGTTTAGCTCAGTGCAGTGGCTACACACTGGTTCACAGGTTTGACTCCCAATCCTGGCGCTGTTCGGCGCATGTCATCCCACACACTATCGACCCACTTCTCCCCCCCCCCCCCCCAAAACAAAAAAACAATGGTGGGGTTAACCACTCTGTCTCAATATTGGTTAAAAAACAAGATTTGAAAAAAAGATTCTTAGGATTTCATCTCCTTAAGATACACTTTTTTATTTACATTTTAAATAAACAAAACGTGACTGAACTTTTGGGGAAATGGGGTTGTACTTCCACTGGAAGCTGGATCTGTAGCCAAAGGTACTGTTAAGAGAAAAAGTTGTTTTATTGCAAAGTAGATTTAGTAGAACAGCTGGAAACTGAAAAAAAGTGCAGAATACATACATATTAACGTATTCCTTTGCCAGGATTGTTATCTGCACTATCTAGTCTAGTGACTGCACAATAAGCTCAAGGTAATCATATAAATATTGGGTTACATCATTTTTTTTTCCATAGGCTTAATGGTGCACATTGCGTAGCACACACTGCGTTCTTTTTCTGCCTGGAAAGTGAATTCAGAGAAAGCAATGACAGTCGTGTACTTGCCTCTAATTTATCACCCTCCTGGGTCAGATCTCACATAGCATAACTTCTCAGAAGACTACAATACTTTAGACATGTTGTCACTTTGGGAAATATAGTGAGCTAAAGCTGCCTTGGATTTGTAACCAATCCCATCTGTCATCCTCTTAAAGAAACATAAATCCAAAGCTGTTGATCCTTGCTAAAGTAATTACACTTCATGCAGTAGTGGATATAGGGTGATTTTATCCTTGATGTTCTTTTTACAGTAGATGACTCCACTTATACTTAAGAGAGACCGATGACTGAGAAGGCAGACAATAAAGAGACTACCTTGCTTCATCATAATCCATAATCCCTTCAAAATGAGGGATTATTTGACAGTATACTGGATAAAAACCCACAAGTCCCACATATTCATTTGGATAAAAGTTTAATTATTAATTGGGTTTATGGTTTTAAAGATAGAAAATCCTGAAGTAATTCACATGATCTTTTTTATATTGCTCAACAAAGTCAGTGGAATCTGAGGCATTGAATTCAACAATGTGGTTCCACGAGTAAAAATCCCTTTCATTTTCCTCATAGCGGATATGATTATCAGCCAAAATGTCATAACAATCCGAGGCAGACTTACTACGAGCTACTTGAGTGAGAAATGATGATGTATGCTCCTGTAGAAGAGACAAGTTTGTATCAGACACACACATGGCTTATTCACTATCTCAAGGAAAAGAACTACCACAATTCTAGATTATAACAGCGACTTCTCTGATTGGTGGAGCCCACTGTTACCATGGAAATGTTTACGAGAAAGTCAGCTGTTGGCTGCTACCACTGATGTTCCCGGAAGTTCAAAACACTGTACATACACAAACTATATTAACAATTGTAAACACTAGAATAAAGATAAACGTAGACAAAAGGTCTGTGTACATTCAGAAAGAAGCACGCTAAACTATTGTTCGTGGGTCTCGTTGGAATTGCAATGGATTGTGGGATGTGTAGTACCTTCACTCCTGGAAAAATGTATGTACACAGTCTTGTACCTTTGCCTTTTTGCCGTTTTACAATTGTTTTTTTTGCATCAAATAATCGTCATGAGTATTTGGGTAGCTGGTTGGCTTGGTTCCAAGATTAAAAATATAAAGATCAGTTTATTCTGAAATGTCAGTGGAAAATTTGAATGTGAAAATGTACTTCTGGAAGCAGAGTTGCCGAAAAAGTGGGTGGTCACTTTTGAGCTCTATGCAGCTCAAAATACCAACCAACCGTTTACTGTTTATTTTTTCCCCTGTTCGTATAACTGGTCATGTCAGTGTTATTTATTTATTGTTGGATATTGTGCAGAAATATGAAGTTTATCAAATGAATTCTTTCCTGGGGTGTGTTCAGCGTGAAAGGGCTCACACACATTTTACAAAGTGTTTCTACATTGTGACACTTGTGGCCACAAGTATCCACCAGTTGACCTTCAGTTTGCTTACAAAGGCTTGCTCTCATTGTTTGAATTCCTCATGTGGACCAAAGGGACAGTTGTGCTACGTTAGCCTCGAGCTGTCCCATTTGGTTTCAATAAGGAATCTTGATAATGTTTACAGGAAACGTGAGAACAAATGGAAATATTTTTATGTTTCCCTCTCAGAGGTTTGGTGCTGGTGTGAGAATTGAAGCTGCTGACCTGAATGACCCTTCTTTTTAACCAGTTCCTTTCCTTTCCTTTCCTTTCCTTTCCTTTCCTTTCCTTTCCCATCACTCTCTGTCTCTTCTTCTTAACCCAGCTCTCTCAAAGCTCTACGTTCTTCAGAAAGCATCTAAAAAAAAAGCAGTTTTTGTGTTCATGGGGGTTAAGATTTAGCTGAATCCCTAATCTAGCTTTTCTCTGGCAGGCAGACAGTGGGATAGTTTTTTATCTTTCCTCACAAGTGTGTGATCCACCCAAATCAGAAACATAAGCCACAGTGAGACCCAACTGGCAGAGGGAAGTGCTTAATTGGCTAATTAACTCTGTGAAGCCCCAATCAAAGAGACAATTAGCATGGGACACATGCATTTTGACATGGCCAATTAGCATCAGTGTTCAGGCTGAACTCGTTAACTATGAACTCTTTAACTGTGTTAATTAATTAGACAGGGTGCATGAGGGGGGCAGTGTGGATACCAGTCACACTGCACTGCTCCAATTGTCTGCCCAGGAACTAGATACTGAGGCCTCAGTGTTCTTGCAGTTATATGCTAAGTGTTGTGAAATAATGTGTTAAATTAGGTAACTTTTTTTCCTTGGGCTGTTGTTGGTCTTGCTATCCAAAAGCTTCTGATGCTAATACCTTATCTGCTCCTGCAGGTGTAACGAAAACAGGAATTTCCATCCACGGTGATCTGAGCTGAGATTGTTTAATTACAGATGAAACATGTCATGATGAAGTGGCTTTTAGGTAATAAAGCTCTAAAGTATGGGGCACAATGACTCATCAGTCAGTCAATCAATCCTTTTTGTTTGTATAGGGCTAATTCTAAAAATAGTTATCTTATGGCACTTTACAAAAAGAGCAGGTCTAGACTATTATCTGTGTTGTATTATTTACAGAGAGGGATCACTTCCTTTTAACAGGCAGAGATGTTGAGAAGAGCCAGATTCTTGATGAACAGCCATCTGCTGCGACATTGACAGACAGGGAGATGCAGAAAGAATGGGTTGAATAGAGACAACCAACAGAGAAACAACAACAGCTAATCCAGACAGTGCCAACAATAATTGTAAATGTACGTGTACTATTAGCAGTAACAGTTAAGTATTGAACATAGGCTGATCATAATATCTATGACAGTTAAAGTCAACAGGTCTAATTAACAGTTAACAGATGTGATCATGATAATGATAATGAGAAGACTAATTATATCAACTATAGCAGTCATGATTTTATTAAAATGATACACAATGCACTTTGTAAAGTCAAAGTTTTGACTTGCTCATGACAGCCGTAACAGTGCGTGGACGAAGATGTCTTTAAGAATTTAGTGTGCATGGACGGGATTATTGATTACTGTAAAAAAAATGAAGAAAAAAAAAGTGAAATAGGCCAATTATTATGAACTTTATAATGAAAAAACAAATGCATTAAAATAGTCAGACATTTAATAACAGGGTTTTAAAACATGATAGGACTACTACAATTGTGTACTTGTAAGTTTAAATCACACAAACAGATGTAGGTTTCTTGTTTGTGACCTTTTTTCAAAGCTACTCATGTGGAGACCTAAAAGAAAAAAGAAACATTCCTTGCTCTGCTCTTATTCATGTGTGTGGGTGTATGTGTCTGTGTTGTCTCTACTTGAGGTGGTTACCAGAGCAGTTCAGCCACACCAGGTCATGTTTGGGTTTTCTCCTCTCTGTGATGGTACTGAGTGTGTATGATAAACACTCCATGGCTTTTATGTCGTCTATAGGAACAAAAGGAGAAACTGGGTCATAAGCCTGGTTGGAGTAAGGTCAAACACGTATAAGAAATGTGTGTGCTAATTGTCCATCTATGAGAAACCTGGGCCTCGTTTTCTTTTTATTGTAACGTCTTTGATACGAGTTGAAAATACCGTCTCTTATTTGCAATGATGATTTTGTTGCTTATCTTCTTCATGGTTTACATCTCTGCCAATAACCTACGCTGCTTCTTTGTCTTGTATCACAAACACATGTTGCTTCCTTTGAATTGTTTATCCCAAAAGCCCTTGATTAGCATGTTAGAGTTAAAAATGTTGTTTTCCTTGACAGAGTGACAATGTGTGAGCTTCTCCTTTGCCTGCAAGGACAATAAACTGTGATATTCACAGATATAGACTTGACGGGTAAAAACCCTCCTGGACCAGGTATAGATTCAAACACTGTTACATCGTTTATACCAGTCAGTACTAAAGTAGGAATCCAGACATTTACGATATAGAGTAAAATGTCACAGGCCGTTATTGTAACTGATGTAATTATGTGACGTTCTAAGTGGGACTCTGGTATTTGGCAGCCAAAGAGCGGCAGCATGGCAGAGGAGTGAGAAGTGTCGTCAGGAGGGAAGAAAAAGGTTTAATGAAATGATTTATGAGCAGTCAGTGTTATTCTTTCCTTGGCTTTACCTATATATCTTACCTCTCTCTCTTCTCTTACTCTACTTCTGGTGTAACTTTCCGTCCCTTGTCTGTCTTCTCTGCCAGCTCTTCATCTTTGTCCTTTTCCCTCTCTGTCTACAATGCTTATGTATGTATATAACCTAATAAGCTGCGTCTGGCCTACAGCTTCGATTCTTGCTGATACACACTCTCTGTTGAGTATTCGTTGTAGTTCCATTATGTCACCCAACAGCTTCTACACAACAGGCATGATTTCAAATAATAAAAAACAAAGAAATTATCAGTTTTATCAACAGAAAAGAAACAATTATTACTTACAGTGAACTGTCCTGATGTGAGGTAGCATAGCTCTGAACTGTCACAGTCCTGGTACTCAAATGTTTTCATGAACATGCAAAATCTCTACACAGAAATGAAGACTTCAAATTCACCTTAATCAACTAGCTCACATACAGTAGCTGTAAACATTGAAAGTATTTTTTATTTAAATCCCTTGAGTAGAGTAGGCAGAGCTCAGTGGACTGTCAGAGATTTTAGAAAGTTCGACCAGAACAGTTTGTTCAAAAAACTTCATAGACCAGTTGCTCCCCAATGAGTGAAACATGTGTTAGCTTTAAGAAACAGATCATGTTTGCAAACAGGTACTATTAAAAAAGATGGATTTCCAAAAACTTGTCAATGCAGATTATTGGGACTAATTTTAACTGGTTTGGCTGTGTTGGATGCAACTAATACCAAAAGCAGTACAGTTAGCAAACATGGCTATAGAAGCTGATTTGAAAATAAAAAAGAAAGACCTTCAGCTCTCTGTTTCCCCAAAGGAATAGTAATAATACTGCCCTGAAGGAGATGTCTGAAATACAAAGGCATGTATACTCCATTGATGCAGTCACCTGTATTAGTCTCTGTGCAGTCTGAGTACTTTCCAGGTGCATGGTGGCAAATGAGGCATTGCACCACACTACAGTAATGTCAAGTATTAACATTAGTCAGAAAAAAAAAAATTCTAACCCTGAAATATTTTCTCAATTGGCAGATCCACATTTTGGTCATAACATACTGTGTTGGTCTGCACAATTAGACGAGGAAAACGTATTGTTGCATGATTACAAACTAATAAGAAGTGGAAAGGTATCACACAGTAGGAGACATTTGACTCTGGTCATCTAAATGTTATTTAGGGTGCTGTATAGGGTCCTATGAGAGGATGGAGCGTATAGCCTAATGTGTGACAGCTTTGTGAGTTTTTTTTGTACTTTCACACTTGCAGAAAACTTTGTGGACTTTTCCCTGCCACCCTCGTAGTGAAAGGTTTGCGTAGAGTCAGGGTGTGTTGATGTGTAAAGTATTTCCAATTTGGACAATCTCCCGCTGTGTCGGACATGTGTAAGAGGTCAAGAGTTGAAAAACCCATAGCTTGAATTCTGCATGTTCCGTCCTTGACTTATTATCTGAGTATGATTGGATTTACGAGGTCCCTTTAAAACAAACTAGAGCTTTAGTAAAACAAAGTCACAGAATCACAAATATATATTTAAGCCTCAGTCCTGTGAGATCTTTCCATGGTGTGTCCTATTGCAGGTGTGGTTTATTTTTCCAGCTTTAAACAGAGGTCACAGTCATACTAACTAGTATTCAGTGTGCGCAGATATTACAGCTTCTGATGTTTTTCCCATCTGAGGGTTTGACTGGATGTGTTGGCTGAAGGCTGCAGAAGGGGAAATCCATGGCAATAAGAAAGACAAAAATAATAAACCGCAGTGCGTATGAGCTGCTTTCACTGTTAGTTTAAAACAGGCCTATTTCATTTTGTTTTATTTTATTATCATTTTTGGTGGAAAATAAATGAAAAGGTCATAAAGATGGAAGGTGTGTTCATCACGTAGGAGGAGGAAGATGAGGAAAAAAAGAAATGAGAGGAAGGAAAAACGAGACAGAGGAGGAAAAGATTGAGCTGATTTGGGAGATTTGGAAAAGATCAGGAAGACGAACAAGAGAAGGAAGGCGATCCCTACCAGAGCTCCTCTGAATGGCATCATCCTCCTGTGGTTGTGGACCACTGCCAGTCTCTGCACGTGTGTGCGTGTGTGTGTGCGTGTGTGTGTGCGTGTGTGCGTGTGTGTGTGTGTGTGTGTGTGTGTGTGTGTGTGTGTGGTTTATCCGACCAGTTTAAAACATATTCACAACTTTGCTCGCTCACTTTTTCCTCTAACCAGTGCACAATGAAGTCCTGACCACATATTTACAATGTTAAAAGGCCCCACCTATTTAACAAACACAAGAGAAGGAGTTCTGACACACGAGTCCACTGTGGTGGCATCGACAAGCTCCCATCATGCATCTGTCTTGAATTTGAAATCACCATTTGGTGTTGATTTTGCAACAGATACACCCATGACATGCAAGAAAGAATTGTGAATATTAACTATTTACACACTGACATGCCAACCTTTTTTGCTGCTTGTAGATTGTTCAACCAGCTGAACCACTTGTTTCTGCTGGCAGACCAAATCTAAACCACTATACATCCAAAAGCAAGAGGAAATGAATATCCAAAACAGTGGACATCTTGATTAAAACAAAGATTTGAGCTAGAAAGATAAGCAAACAGCATAACTTTGTATTACATGAAAAGTCTTCAGTAAAAGGAAGAACTTCTGCAGCATGTTGGCTCGTTATTTCTGTGTTTAAAAATCACAATTTATCTTTCAAGTTCTGTGGCCAAACTTTGGTAAACCACAGGCAATGTTCTTTCAATATCCTTACACACTCTGAGTCCAGCCCATGCTCGGGTTATATGAGGTTGCATGCAACACACACACGCACGCACGCACGCACGCACGCACGCACGCACGCACGCACGCACACACACACACACACACAAACACACACACACATACACACACACAGAGAGATAGAGTATGCATAGACACACACCGCTGGTCATCTGGAACCTCCAGGTTGTTTGTGTGTGCGATAATGAGAGCTGCTGACATACACATGCAGACATTAATTTTATGGAATGAGATTTGCGGGAGCAGAGCTGTGACTCGAATATCATGATATCCACCCAAAGCTTGTGTGGAAAATTGAAAACTACCACATTCAAGCTCCCGCCAATTATTTATCACGTGAAGAAGCCCAACATGGGAAATTAAAAAATAATCATGGGCTTCACATTTCAATTTCTTGCATGCTTACCTACGTCAGATGGCTTTGAAATGGAATTTGCACAAAAATTCCTAGAAACCTGTATAACATATTTTCTTTGGTGCCGTTTATTCTGATTACTTTGGTTCAAATCTGTCCTGAAATTCTTCACAACAAATTGAGATTTTGGCCAGAGTAGAAGGAGGGATGATAAACTAAGAAGCAGGAAAGAGAATAGATTGTATTTAAATCACTTCACATCACTTATAAGCTTCATTTCAATGGGAGAAATGGTTAAGTCGAGATGCCAGAGGGAATAAGAAGTGAAACAGAAAGCAGGACGGAGAGAAAAGTATCTGAGGGAGAATCCCACTAATGATCAACAGATGTAGGAGACGAGTCACGGAGACCTCAGTTTGGTTTTATACTCTATAGTGTGTACACGCACACACACACACATATCAGGGAAAACACATATACATCTTTTCTCTGCTTCTGAGTTGCCAGAGAGGAAACTATAGTCCCTTAACTTAAATGCACAAGTGGTTGGACCCTACGCTCTTCCATAAGTGGATCAAAAATTACTCGTACTAGAATCAATATTCACTTGTATTGTATTCAGTATTAGATTTTGGTCCAGAGCAGAAGATTTCCTTTTTGAATTATATTTAGTTTTTCTCTTTTATTTTTGACGTGGTTTTATATTTTTGTAAATCTGTTGTAAGAAGTGCAATAAAATAATGGTGCCTTCCATTTACCTCGGGGGCTGGATGTCAGCGCTGGGAATGACCTCACTTGTAACTGGACTTGACCGCGTTCCAGTTACAAGTTGGTAACAAGTCGGAAAAGCAATATGGTCGCCTCCAGGAGTACCTTTGTGGTGTTAGTTAATACCAGGTGATAAAAACACACAACGTGACATAACAACATGTCCACAGATAGAACTTGCATGATATTATCCATGTGATTAATATAATTACACAAAAACAAGTCTTAGTTGCTCATAAACACTATAATATACAGCTTATACTTGACTGTTGATGCAGGGGAGGCTGTGGCTCAGTTGGTAGAGTCATCATCTCTCTACCGGAAGGTCAGGGGTTCAATCCCCAGCTCCTGCTAAGTATGGCCACAGTTTCCTTGGGCAAGACACTTAACCCCGAATTACTCCCGCTGCTTCATCGGCGGCGTATGAATGGGATTAGTTACTTCTAATGGTCTCTCTACATAGCAACCACTGCCATCAGTGTGTGAATGGGTGTGACTGGGAAGGTGTGACATGTGGTGTTAAAGCGCTTTGAGTAGCCAGACGACTAGAAAAGCGCTATGCAAGCTCAAGTCCATTTACCATTTTACCATCTTGGATTTTGAGCTTTGGTTACTGAAGTTCCTCAGAGTTTCCGAGTCAGAGTTATAACTCAGAGGGAGGTTCCAGATGATGTTTCTGTCTAGAATCTGGGAATTTCCAACCTCTGAAATTAAAAGGTAACTCATCATAAAGCTTTACTTATTTGCATTAAAAAAAAATCCCTAATTCCTTTTGAATGCCTTTTGAAGGTGACGCATGACAGCTGGGTTTTTAAAGCTCTTCATGTTTCCACACATTACTCCTCATACAATTATTCATATATCAAAACAAACGTTCATGTTCCTCTTTGTGCGTATGTGAAACAAAATAACCAAACCCAAGTCTTGACCTTAAATGCTGCTAAACTTTTTGGGGACTACTTTTTTGCTATTAGACGGGAAATAATTCTCTCTCTATTTTACGAGTCTCTATTCTGTACATTACCTTTACACAAATGTGATCTATTAACCCTAAAGGCTCTTTTCCAAAAGTATCATCAAAAGTCTAAAAGTGGACCACTTAAAGATAGAAGTACAATATCACACATAAATCCATGGATATTTACCACGTCATCTTCTCTGTCTCATCTTATTTCACTCAGATTGTTTGCCTCATTTTGGATGAGATATCAAATATTGTTCAGCCAACATTGAAATTCATATGAAATTAACAACATATGTGAGTACGTATGAAACCTTTACTTTACTGGAGCGGGTGTGCTGCGGTCACAGAAGGGAGGCTGCAGGCAACATATTAAATGTGTTCGGGAGTAGTCACGTTGGCCAAACTGGATGCAGCGTCTTGGCGTTAATGGCCTTGTGGTTTCATTTACACAGAGAGAGGGACCACGTGCATATTTATCTGCTGAATGAGACATATCAGCACTGCTGGAAGGCGTAAGATTAATCACAGCCTGTGGTTGAAACCAGGTGTCCATCTGAGGGAGGGATGACTGATGCGTCCTGGTATTACCTCACAAATTAGGGGGGGAATTAAACTACAGAGGGATAACTTTTCAACAACACAACCACTACAGTTCAAAGGTTTTTTATTGACACTTGCAAATAAAATGGTTCCTTAAAAAAGCTGTTAACAAGAGGTGCTGAGTATTATCCAGTTTAAAGAACAGACTGTATATAAGAAGTCAACGTGGTCTCTGGTTTCAAAAGTGAAACCAATGCGAATGTGATTTAATCCTGCAGTTCTTTTGATGACCAGCAGAGGGACCCTCTTGTTCCAAGTGTTCTTAAATTCATCAGGATAATCATTTTGTAAAGGATGGTCCTATTTAAAGATAATAGACAATACATTTAAAGTTTGGTTAAAAAACCAGACTAGCTTTTGATTGACAAGTCAATACCAAAGCAACTCAGAGCCCATCGGCTATCATCTGATGATAAGCCTCTTGGAGCGATAGCCAACTTTCAGGGCCTCTGGTGTAGCTTGGCGTTAGAGATAAAGGACTTTGGCCTATGACTTCCTTTTTCTTTGTTTACAGCCAACAATCAACTTGACAAACAAGAATGGAGGTGTTGTTAAGAGACAACGTCTTAGTGCGGATTGTCAGCTGAACCTGTTTGCAGATATGTGTTAAAATACATTAAAGTAAAGCTAAATTATTGTGAGATGACTTATGTGTTCCAGGATTTCATTATGACAGATCGATTCTGCCACTTTTGCTCTCCCCTCTGATATGACACTGGCACTACAGACAAAACCTGGAATGCATCCCATAACAAGATCAGGTCCTGCGCCTCGAGATTTTTGTTTTTCTATACAGAATCTGTAAAGAGAGATTACCACACAGGCAGGCAGACCAGGATAAATACATAAAAATGCGTTATTCAAAAATCCTAATGGTGAAGTATGTCACCATTGAAACCTCGATGTCCAAATGATTGAACTTCTGGCTACCATATGGAGGTTCATATATCATTTGTGATGCATCAGTGGCCAAGTTGTTGTGTACAGGCTATGGTAATAGGTTGTGGCGATTCTAGGCAAAAATCAACCAGACTGACATTTCTACAATTCTACAATTCTACTACAATTCTACAATTCACTTAGCAGACGCTTTTATCCAAAGCGACGTACATCAGAGAGTAAGAACAACACAAGCAAGGATCGAGGAAAAATAAAGGAACAATGTCAGTAAGGACGAACGATCAGCTTTGAGTCCGATTGGACACACAGGTGCTGAAAGGCATTGCCCAGAGGCAAGGCACAACATGAACTGCCAGTCTGAGACTCTAATCAGTATATAACCATCTTATACTTCGTCGTTTTCAAACAAAAAACAAAAACCATCATCATTACCATCGTTACATCAATACTATCCAGATCATCATCATTGAGCTAAGTTAGTAGGTATTCCTGAAAGAGCTGGGTCTTTAGCTTTTTCTTAAAGGTACAGAGGGACTCTGCAGATCGAATGGAGTTTGGAAGTTCATTCCACCACCGGGGGGCGACAGAGGAGAAGAGTCTAGTCCTCGTCTTTGGACCCTGTTGTGAAGGTTGGATCAAACGCCTTTCATTGGCAGAGCGTAGTGGACGGGAGGGAGTGTAGACCTGAAATAGAGAGTCAAAGTAAGGAGGAGCCGTTTTTGTTGCTGTTTTGTAGGCGAGCAGCAGAGTTTTAAATTTAATGCGAGCAGTGACTGGGAGCCAGTGTAAGGAGATGAACAGCGGAGTGACATGAGCTCTTTTTGGAAGGTTGAAGACCAGTCGTGCTGCTGCGTTCTGTATCATCTGCAGAGGTTTGGTTGTGCATGTAGGAAGACCTGCCAGTAGGGAGTTGCAGTAGTCTATGCGTGATAGCACAAGAGCCTGTACCACAAGTTGTGTAGCATGTTCTGACAGGTAAGGTCTGATCTTCCTGATGTTGTACAGGGCAAAACGACATGATCGGGCAATCGAGGCTACTTGTACCTTGAAGGTTAGCTGGTCATCAATCATGACACCCAGGTTCCGTGCAGACTTTGTGGGCATGAGTTTGGTTGTTCCAAGTTGGATATTGATCTGTGGCTGCATAGAGGGACTGGCTGGAATGACGAGGAGCTCAGTCTTTGAAAGGTTGAGTTGAAGGTGCCGTTCATTCATCCATTTAGAGATATCGGTGAGGCATGACGAGACTCTAGCTGAGACTGTGACAGCTAGAACATTTCCTCTTCATTTTCCTTCAGTGACTTTCACGTTTGACAGTGAAAGTATCTGAAGGAAAATGGATGGACAAGAATAATGCATGCGAAGCTAAGCATTGCCACAACCTTGAGTGCTTTCAGATGGGGCCCTTTCAGGGAGGTTTCCTACTGTCATTGCAAACACATTTTGAGGCACTGCTGTGGTTAAAAGTTTGTAAGCTCTTATTGGCACTTTAGGTCCCAAGCAGTTGCCTGTCTGTTGACAAGCTGCACCCCTGGTGATAAAGACACATTAGTATCACATTAGATCTTAAAGGGATGTTCTTCCTTTTAATTTTTCAATTCTGTCAGCACAAGTACATATGTCCTTGATTTTGTTTTCTACACCAAATACACTAAAGGACGGCAACAAATCAAAATATAATCAAACTCGTTCTGCATAATGTTTTGCAGTAGCTTCTGAATGCAACAAGTTCTGGGAGACAATGACGGACAGGTCCCACATGTTTAACCTTAAGGGAGCAAACTGAGCACAATTCTTTAGTAATGGAGGCTGACTAATCCTTTTCATGAGCTAAAAGCAAAGTGTGTTGGTGTGTAGAACAAGGCTGATGTTTATAGAGCATTACTTTAATCCATCCTGTCAGTGAATGAAGAGTGTGTTTACTGTCATCCAGGTTCAATGTGTCCTATCCCATGGATGTACTGTACTTGTTGATCAGAACTGGCTCCTGATCAGGGCCTTAAATATCTTCCCTGTCTCTGTTTCATTTCTCCCCTCTGGACTCAATTTTTGTTCTCCTGATTTATATTCCCTTGTCATAAATATTCAAAGATGTTGCTTTATGATATGGAAGGCATCTCATTATTTTAAAGATCTGATGGGGGGTGCCTTTAAGTTACAAACATGTGATATTAAAGCTGAGAGACTTAAAAGAAAAGTTTAAAACAAGATCATTAAGAAGATCAGGCAGGATTGGTTGTTGCCGTCATGTTTGGGTTTGTGGAAAGTTATGAACATGTTCATTTTTTCTTGTTTTAAAAAGTGCCCTATCATAATAATGAAATGTGTTTCTAGTGTCTTGGATGTGATTTAGAACATTTTACCTGCACTAACTTACACACATGACATTTTTTAGTAAAGATAGTGACTATAATCATGAATAAAAGCAACACATCCCCTTCTTTCTTTTTCCTCTAAACTTTTTGTCCGAGTCTCTCTTTCATCCTTCCCTCTGTACCGTCTTCCCTCCCTCCAGCTCTTTTAATGCTACTCAAAGTTTAAACAGCTTTGTTTTTTTTTTCCCTTGACACGTTGGCTCCAAGAGGAGGGGAGGAGTGGAAGGAGGGGAAGGAAAGTAAGGGGTGGAAGGAGAAGAAGAGCTGAGCCAAAACAGAGGGAAATGACAGTTTGCTTGGCCGGGACAGCCTATTACTGTGAAAACTCTAATCTTCCTCTTACTTGGCCGACTACCTGTAACCTCAAACAGCATGGACGGAGGGAGTGAGTAGGCAGAGACTCTGAGGTTCAAATGGTTTGTTTATATTTATGGACTTACTTGTATATTTGACCCAGTTTAGCACCATAAATAGAATAAACTACCAGGTTCTGCCTTAAATAGGCACGGCACAATATTTCCATGAATCTAAGTCTTAAAATAGGAGGCACACAGCTCCAATGGGGCAGCAATTAAAGAGTAAAAACTCCACAGATGTTTCAGGCTTTTAATTATTGGATGGATGAGAATGCTTAAAGACTAATTCAGGGACACAAATTCATATTGTAACCTTTTTATAGAGAAGCTGCAGATTGCTGTGCGGGGCCTTGATAATGCCTCCTGTCAGCCAGCTGGGATTGGACATCTTGAGTTTGCAGTGCCTGTCTAAAGCAGAACAGGTTTTTCTGTCTTTAGCTTATAGGCTGGCACCAGATGAAAATGAAACTTCTTGTTTTTCCACGAAAATATTGATTCCAGATTATGTTTGAGTGAGATATTTAGAGATTTTTTATTGCAACTGAACGTGTTTGTTCTTTGTGATCTTTGGGCTATGTTAATAACAGCTGTTGGCTCTACGCTAACTGTGAGGTGATTTCCCATGTTTCCCTGGCAACCGAAAAATCACTCCCTGTGTCATCAACTGATGGTGTATGTGCGTCTGGTGAGTTTGTGTGTGGGAGATAGTCCAACAGACTCATTTGCCCTGCTTTGTGTCTGGAATGAATGAGGTCTCAATTGTTCTTGAATTGTGTTGTGATTTAGCCGAGTGCTGCTGGTAGAAAGCCTTTGTTCTCCAGTCAGGATTTGTACAAGGTCTTTAAATTTTAGAGGCATAAAATCCTAAGCATGCTCAACTTTCCTGCTTAAGGGGCCAAATTGGCATTGTAACTTGCAGTAAATCATATTTTTTATGTAAGCAGTGGGTCTTAAGGCTTCTGCAGGTAAGCAGAACTTCATTAAATATTTTAACATTTTGTAGAATCTGCCAGGGAAATGTTAATACAGCATATTATTAACCCTATAGGTGGGGATATTCAAAAACAAAAACAAGACAAAACTGTTTGCAATAGTCTGCTGATGTGTTCCGGTGTCCAGATTTCCCGAGTCTAGTTCTTGAACACAGTTTTGCCGCCTCTCTAGAGCCTTTGCTGCTAACCTTCTTCAACAAAGTGGTCGGGGATGAAGCACACCAAAATAGTTCTTTATATAATTCTGACTGTGATGCTTTCAATGTCTGTAATTTACCTATATCTTATCACTTGTTGAATCAGGTTTAACTATCATATGTTACACCTCAAAAGTGTTGAGAGAAAGCCCCTTCCATAATTATCTAAGTGAGTAAGGATTGGGGAGCTGCATATAGTGACAACATTTTTCCTCTTTACAAATACCCATATTCTGAATATTGCACCCTGTTTCTGCTGTGGGTGCATTTTCTTACCTCTGTCTTTCATTTTGCTGAAAGATAAAAAGCTGAATCATCTGCATAACATTGTTTCTGCACTCTGTCTGCTGTGTTTGAAGGTGATCTGTAATGAGGAAACGGCTGGTTCAGTTATTTGAAAGTAAATATAATGTCTTATGCTTTGCTGACAAGATTCAAAACCATTTCATTACTGTGACCTGCCAAGGGAATGCAAATATTAGCTTTAAGCTAACTCTGGGACAATGCAACTTCATGGAAGCCTCTGGTGTTGAAAAATGAAGCCAATGCAGAAGTGTTAAAAAAAAAAACTGCAGTTCCTTGAGTATCCACTTGAGGGTGGCTGCAGTAGCACAAGATGTCACATACATACCCATTCAAAAGTGCCTTTTTTAATAGCAGAAATAATTGTGTTTACAATCTTGTTCGATATACTTAATTGGCCTGAATAGCTCATGTCTTCATCGGCTCAAACGTGCAGGGCGGCATTTTATTATAACTCATCCGTTTTGATTTGCCAACAGATTATCTGGTAGAATAAAGTAAACTGAAATTGAATTGTAGGATGTCTTTGGAGTTTTAAGCCACAAGAGGTGTGACAGAGACCCCTGGTGTGTTCCATTCGTGTTACCTCCAGCTTGGTTGTGTGTTTAAACACAGCTGCTTGTGATTGTTGTAAGGAAGCTGTTGAGGGATTATGTTATTCTTACTGCAGACTCTTATAGTTTGGTTGGAGGACCTGCACAATTGTTGGTCTGATTAAGTGTTATGATGAAAGACAGCCCATGTATCATAGAGACGGCACATGTCAGTGCTTACCACGCGGTAGCCCTGCAGACCGCACAGGGACATGGCTCAGGTCCAGGAACAAAGTGGTGATCTGATTTGGAACAACAAAGGGGAAAATGTTTTGCCACAAATGAAAAGAAAAAGTTCAAAAAGAGGATAGAAGTCATAGACTGTTTAAAACATGGGCTTGGTCTCTGTATTGTACACAATGGTTTCTGAAGCAGAGTTTTTAAGCCCAATGATGGCGGTCGCCATATATCTGTTACTTACTTTCATTCAGCAACAGGCAAAGAGGTGGAGCTGAAGCTGGCCTTAAGCCTCGTGGTTCACAACCTATCAGTCAGATCAGCCACACCCTCATTTTGCACACCTCTTAGCCTTAATAGACTCAAAACAGTTGAGTTTTAAAGAAAGAAATTCACCCCGTGTTTGTGTTTGCAGTGTGTCCCAATAAAGACATGAGCTATGCCTTTATTTAGAGACAGGACAGTGGACGGAGTCAGGGAGCGAGAGAGTGGTGATTGACGAAGCAGTCACGGGTTGGATTCGAACTCGGGCCGCCCACTTTCAAGGACTTCGGCCTCCATACATTGGGCGTGCGCACTAATCACGAGGCTACCGCTGACCCCAAAACATTAACATGTTAACATATATATTTCTCCTGCAAGAATGTGAATTTGGACATGGGTGTTGAAGGAACTTCCAGGGATTTTGCAGCCAGCCTGAAATGGACACATGCGGAGCACATCTGCATTGGCTTCATTTTTCAGCACCGTAGGGAGCCGATTGATAGGAACTAAATGTTTTTCATGCCCTGTCTTATAATCTAATCATTTTCAGTTTTATGTGATTCCTGTTCCACTCCTTAATCATAATCCTCTGCATTAGAAGATATAACGGGAGCTTTATGGGTGGCCTCAATGGAAACTCTAACCTTCAGCATGGCAGTTTTAGTAACTTGCTCTTGCCAGAGATAAATATGGAGATGAACCCAAAAAGATGATGATCTTAAAATTGCTATCAGGAAGCACCTCAGGTGGTACTTCATTCATTCATCCCCTCTTTCTTCCTTCATTTAACTGTCTTCAAATACCGGTTGATGGTGGGGATTTTTGGCCCACCAGACGCAGACATCTCTCAGTACCCTTCAGAAATATGTGTGTGAGCAGGAATAAGTGTTTTTGTTCAAGCAGCTGTTTGGCAGCATACATTTAAAAGTGAAATCACAATTATGGCAAAGCTGAAAGTACTTCAACCACTTGTGTAATCTGCTGCAGCGGTTATGATCACAGACTGTTTGATGATCGTCTGATGGTGTGTGTGTGTGTTAGTGTGTGTGCGTTAGTGTGTGTGCGTTTTTGTTGCTCTAGATGTCTGGCAGAGAGGAGTGAGCAGCTGCATATTTTGCATGCCTCACTTTGGGAAAGTGATTTTAAGTGACACGGTCTGTACTTATAGGTTCTGTTGATAGCGTGTTGTGCAGAAGTGGTCCAAAATAGGCCCTCATTTCTTCTCACCGCGGTGATAAATCTCTGATGTTTTGTTTTGACACATTTTAAAACTGAGATAACAAAAACATGAAAATGTCTCTACTTTGAAGAGTCTACTTTTACAGGCTGTTTCTAATTTTTAATGAGATTGCAAACTTTACTGGTTAGTGGTTTAAAATTATGGAAGAATTTAGAACCACTGAGAGAATCAAAAATGGTCTCGTCTTTGTGGCAAAGTATTGGAAGGTCACTGAGTGTTATTAGCTTGTCTCATTGTTTGTTTGTCTATTTAAAACCTGGAAATTTTTGCCAACTATCTATTCACCTGTTTACACCAAAGGAGGGACCCAGAAAGAATCTCATGTTGTGTTATGCAGGAAGCCTGAATGGACAAGGCTGCATAAGTGCTTTAATCCTACATTTTCTGGATGGTTGGGGGGGCTCAGCTTCTAGCACAATATGTTGGGGAAAAAATGAAATGACTATACTTCTCAGTTGATCACCATAGCCTATATACTTTGAATTTTTTTATTTTTTTCAATGTATTTATTTATTTAAAATAGAGACAGTGCACATTAATGAACATAAACATGTAAATATGCCAGATTATAGCCGACGGCTAATTTCCATCTGTAGTCCCTCGGCAGGTTGGTGGTAAACAGGTAAACAAAGTTACATTAAACCACGATGATAAGCATAACAAATACAACAAGTAATGACAAAACAACAACATATACTGTACATTAGTTAACAGAGACACATATATATATACCAGTATAAAGAGTGGCTGTTTGATTTTGTTCAGAACAAACCAGTATAAAGTGACCATCAGAGTTAAAAGTGCTTAAAGTGCATAAAGTGCTTAAGGTGCTGCTAAGAAAGGTAAAGTGTCGGAGTATTAAAGTGTCACAGTGCTGGAGTATTGCACATAATTAAGAGGTACTGTTGTAAATTGCACATTTGCCCTCGAGCCTTTACCTTTAAAGTGCTGCTGTGATTGCACATGGCTCTATTGCACTGAGTTTGCATACACAGACGTGTGAATGCATATACTATTGCACAGGGTTAGCATACATAGAACTGTTTATGTACGCAGTATTGCACTGGGGTAAATTACATATAGTGTGTATGTATGTAAAAGAGGATGGTTAGACATGGTCACACAACTGCTTTGTTCTGAGCCACAACTTCAGATGACCCTTAAAAGTGGCAAAGCTTGGACCTTCCCTGACTGAGAGTGGAAGGCTTTTCCATAATTTACTTCATTTGACCTATAATGTTCATTTTGTACATTTTGGTCCCGTTTACAATAAAGCAAGCATGGTATGCTACAGTATAGGGTGGTTCCTTTTTAAAAACAAATCTGTTTTGGGACTTTTTATGGTCCCATTTAAAGGTAATAGACAATACATTTAAGGTTTTTATTTTATTTTGGTGCTTTTTATGCCTTGATTAAATAGACAGGACAGTGGATAGAGTCAGAAATCGGGGAGAGAGGAAGTATGGATTGACAGGCGGGAAATGAGCCACAGGTAGGACACGAACCCGGGATGCCTGCTTGGAGAACTATATCCTCTGCACATGGGGTGACGAACCAACAACTAGGCCACCGGCGCCACAGAGTGGTTCCTTTTTATTGACTAGTCGCCATCTTAGTTACCTTCCAATGAAGATACAAGGGCAGCAATAGGTCTCTTGTCCATATATGGTCACTTCTGTTCACTCCACCCCAAACTGTTTTTTACAAACACGCAATTTGAAAATTGTACATACACAGACAGTGTCTTCACAGGAGTTACACTCTATGGTTCAAACTTGAGGTAACTGACCCGTTTCTGTTTCCAATTTGATTATAAGGTCTGGTACTGGTTTCCTATGTCAGAAAGGCCTCAGGTGAAGCAGAATAATGAACATGTGTTCGGAACATAGCGAGGTAAGGGATTTATTTTTTCATTTGGCAAAAAAATCTTCAAACTGCATTTAATTTGTTGCTTCCACCTTTCTTGTCTTCTTCATTGAGCTTCATTCAGCAGCTCGTTCTCCGAATCATCAGTATGATTAATTTTTCCTCCAGAGCAGCTTAGCCTCTAAGATAAGTAATAAACACTGAATCCACACATTTCTACACTGGTGTAAGTTTGAGAATTAGATCCAATAATACATTTTGAGCAGCAACAGTAGTAGTGTCAGACAATGTGTGTGTTTGTGTTACATATTGCGACAAGGAGTGTCACCTGTGTGTGTCAGCACTGAGCTTGTCTGAGATTTCCCCTGCGGGTGTGTATGCACACTTACACACTAACAACTGCACGATGTAGTGTCTCAGCAACCCCATGGGAAGTGTGTGCTCCTAGGCGAGTGTGTGTGCATATTATTAATCCTTCATGGTGCTGAGAGCAGCCTGTCTGGTTGGATCAGTGCCCATCAGGATCAGAAATCATTTCGTTGGGCCTTCTCACTGCTATCATGTCTCAAGCCTTAATGAGGCAGCACAGCAGCACTGAATGTGAAGAGTGTGTGTGTGTGTGTGTGTGTGTGTGTGTGTGTGTGTGTGTGTGTGTGTGTGTGTGTGTGTGTGTGTGTGTGTGTGTGTGTGTGTGTGTGTGTGTGTGTGTGTGTGTGTGTGTGTGTGTGTGTGTGTGTGTGTGTGTGTGTGTGTGTGTGTGTGTGTGTGTGTGTGTGTGTGTGTGTGTGTGTGTGTGATTGTGTGCGTGCGTGCGTGCGTGCGTGCGTGTGTGTGTGTGATTTTCAATAGAAAAAATGTCGGTCCAAATCCAAACATTTTGATGACAGTTTGAATTTTGAAATCAAAAGAGTTAGAAAATATCTGTCGGTTTATATTACACATTTCTGATCTTTTAATCCACAACACCCTCTCTTTGTGTTGTATCCAATACAGCATTACACTTATGTAAGAAGTGGTACCTGATTGTAGCTGGTTTATAACCTCAACGTCTCGTTTAACAAGACAAAATAGGTTGTATGGTCCATGCTGGGCCTTAAACATGAGCAGCTTTTGTTAGCAGCTTTAGCAACATAATTAGCCCATTGTTCGTACAAAAACAAGCCATTGTAGTTATTTTGGAAGTAATGTAAATTTTGGTGAATAACATTAACTTTTAATACCAATTTTTCACAGAAAAAGGTGGCTGCGTCCTGTATGCCAGTGGAACCAATTTACCATTATACAATGCTAAGACATGCACGGTCATGATAGCCAGTGCAGCCACCACCATCACCTACTGCACGCAAACTGACACGATTGAACATTCACCCCGTGTTTGTTGTGAATTGTGGCTGCCTCGCTGCATGAAGCGTGCTGGGATACATACTGTAGTGATGCAGACCAGGCTGATTAATGCAGCTTTTCTGCATTATAATAAAACAGTTGTATACTGTTAACTTAATGAACCTGGCAAAGTGCTGGTTTGATGGAGAATTCTCCTCAATTAAAGACAAAAAGTGACCAGTAGAGGTGGGCAGCACGGCTCTAGACAAATTGGTCGTAGGCTGTGGGCCTGTGCTTCACAACCTTTAACGTTTAGGCCCAAACCTCCTCTAGCGTACCCGTAGCTAGCAGGATTGCAAATTCCACATGGCGAATACAGATGGTACTAAAAAGAGCGTCACAGATTCTGCATGTAATGGACTGTAATGGCTGAACACAATTGAAATCGTCACACAGTTTAAACCTTCTCCCTCTGGGAGATCCCCAAAAACAGACTCTGAAATACAAGTGTGACTTATATTCCAGCTTTTAGAGTAGTAGGAATGCTCAATAGCTTGCAGTTTTTTTTAGATGATTCAATTTTGTATTTAAACTGTGACATAAATTACAAATATTAACAAAAATGTTAGGGGAATAAGTTCAAATATTTGAAGTATACAAGGTAAGAACTTTACTTGTTGAGTGACATGCTGGCACTGATGCATGTGTGGGCCTTTTAAACCTGAATTTGAGTGCTCTGTCTGTGTGGGGGCTGATGTTGAAAGCTTCTGTCTTTTAGTAGGTGATTTCCCTGTTTTTTGTCTTTCATCGGTCCTCACTGTGATTTCCTCAGAACAAGCAGCAGAGTACCAACAGCCCAGGTTTGATTAAAGTGAAGCTCAGAATTACAGGGCCCAGTCTGTCTACAAAACCAGCCTCTGCCTGTCTACTCTAACTCTGTGATCCCATACTTCAGAATAATGAAGTGATACATTCTTCAAAATTCTTCTCAAAAATGTTTGTCACGGGTAAATAAGGTCACTGTAGTTGATGCACTCTTTTCTGATTAATTGACTTGATCACTCTGTTTCCCCTGCATCTATTATAGGACTTATCGTGTGATCAGCCAGCTAGATATAATAGTGGTGGGAACTAGTGCAGCAATGTGCATTCCACCGAGAAACACTGCTTGTTGCATGTCGCAAAGAGACAAAGCTTTGGTCATGCAAGGTGCTGTAATCCACTCAGTGACCTTCAGAACCTGCTTCTAGGTGTGTGTGAAAATGTGTCACTAAAGCCATGCTTATAGTTAAAGGTGGTCTTATCCACCCACTGACCCTCAGAGCCAGATGGTGTGTGACTGCGTGCCTGTGAGAGTGTGTGAGAGTGTGTGTTCCACCTCTGAGCCTCCTGGCACCACCGTCAGTACCCCCACCCACACATACTGCCCTCCTGACACGACAAACCACCCCTCCCAACCCTTCATCCTTCGTCCTTTCAGTTGGGTGTGATCACATCAAAGTGAAACAGGGAGGATTACAGGTTTCTGTGCCCCCAGGGTTCCCAGGCAAGACCTCTCCCTCTCTAACTGTAACACTCCCTGTCTCTTTTCGGTCCCTGTCACTCTACTGGGGCCCCTCTAATCCTGTGGTGTCAAGAGGTCAGGGGACCGGGTCATAGACGACCAGTCAGGACACATATCATACAGCTGGATATAGATAGCTGACTGAGCCTGAATGCAGAAATTTAAGGCAAGACTAGAAGACTAGTTGTCTTCTCTTTCTTTTCCCCCCTTCTCTCTTTTTTTCTCAGCCTTGTCAATTTTTTCATCAACAAAGGTTCATTATTTAAACAAACTCAATGTAATGTAAACCAATCTGACACTCTGAGAACCTGCTTTTACTGCCGTAGTTAAAAGACAGAGAGAAGAGCATAAAGAAAGGCTGTCAGGATAATAGGTGCACCAAACAGCACACAATGTTTTCATCAACCATAACCCTAACCCATTTTTTTGAATGTTTTTTATGCCATAACCTAGCCAAATAGACGTTCACCCAAGTAGCAACCTCCAGTGTTGAAAAATTAAGCCAATGAGGAAGTGCAAAAAGCTGCAGTTCCTCGGGTGTCCACTTAAAGCTGACTGCAAAAGCCCCGGCAGTCCCATATGCACTCATATTAAAAAGCAAATTATAATGTTATGCATAGTTAGGGGCATGGCTGATCTGTCTGACAGGCTGGCACGGTTAGGCTGTTTGCCAGGAGGCCTAAGGCCCTCCTCAGTTTCACCTCTTTGCTTGTTTCTAGGCTAACCAAAAGTTAGGTTGAGATAACATTTCAATATGGCGGCCGCCATCATTGGCGCCATGTCAGAAACTAATGGGTGACGTCACTGAGACTATGCCTATATTTTACAAAGTCTATTCATTGACCATATTCTACACAGGAACACAATGTGTTATTAGACCACTGGTCTAAATAACACTCAAAAGCATATCTAGTACCTCTACTGTAGATGCTTTTACAAGACAGATTCACATTAGCAGAACAAACAGACATGCACACACACATAGATAGCAGCTGTGCATACATATTTGAAATGATGCTAATGATCCCCTTAGTACTGGTATTTGTTTGATGTTGTTCCTAAAAACACACACAAAAAAGGGAAGTTCGGCATTTCATGCTGCTAATTTTACAGGCATGGCATCTATACACAATTGTTTCTGCATCTGTCGAGCAAATGCTCATAATGCAATACTTGTAACATTGGCAGTTGCCACATAACCTCAATGTCATTCTAATTTGACTGCTATGGTTGACCTGCTGTTAATACATGCCTTTTGAATCAAGTGTTCCTCACTTGCTTTTGAAGACATTTCCTGACTCTGCATCTGCTGAACATGATTTTAAAACCATACCTCATCACAATGTTGCAATAATACAATGTGTCTGTGAAGATTAAACTCAGTTATTCTGCAACATTAAACAACAAGTTGAGGAGATAATACAGTTAATCAAATTATACTTAAAATCCTGAAAGTAGTGAATATAGAAAGCTAGTTTGTCCCAGATATAACACGTATCAGATGGAGGCTTTTGGCGCACAGAAAAGTGCTGTTCTGTCTCCAGAATGGGTTCCTCAAGACGTCCTCTTATGAGAGGGCGTCTCTACAGTTATGGTTTCCCAGTTTTTCCTGACTGACATCATAACTCAGGAATATTTCAACCAACTCAACCATCTGTTAACCAGTTCTGTTGATATGTTTCAAGGGATAGGGGACTGGAAGACACACCAGTGAATTATCTCTAGCCAATTTTCTTTTAAACAGGTAGAAGAACAGTAAGGCCCTCATTTTTCATCCAATGAAGGCCACCAATTCACCAAGTATGTCCTGAGAATGAGGTGGCCGGGGAAGTTGGCCCAAGCAACAAAGTGCCTCCAATATGAAACAGTCGGGAGTCGAGCTGTAAACTTCTGAACTTCTCAACCACATACCAGAGAACAGGTCAAAATCTTAAAAAATACAGCTTGAATCCCAAAATTCAGCTCAGATGTTAACTTCCAAATATAACAGTCCACACCCACAGCACTTGTGATAATAGGTTCGGTTTTAAAAGACAATATTGTGTCATTAACGTCAATGAAGCATGACCTCACTGCATTGAGGCAGGGCGGCTGTTAGAGGCTGCCTTCAAACAGGATTTATTGCTACGTTAATATTAGTACAATATGCCCTCACATGCATTTGGACTGCCAGATTTTGAATACTTGAAAGACCGTTTCTTTGTTCTGGCCCTCAGTACAAGGATCCATGCAACTTCCAGTCTAACTGTATATTTCCATTTAAGAGAAGGTAGCGGAGCTTCTTGGCAGCTAATCATTTTGCTCAGGTTAGTGTTGCTGCTAAGCAGAAAATTACAGTTTCTCTGGATACAAATATTTATATAGCTCTGGACATGTAAGAGCTATAGAAGCATGTTTATGTAATGAAGTAAACAGCCATGTTCCTGCAGGACTGATGTAATAAAGAGGGAAAGTCTGTTTGGGTGATGATGTTGTGAATTGTACATACTAAGAATTACATAACACACACTTCTAAGTTAACCATATTATGAAACCCAAAGTATGTTGTTCTATTTCTGTCACCCATACAAAAAAGCAACTGAGATTAGCTGATGTCTGAATTTGTCTTGCTTTTAGATTGTTAATGTGCCCTAAATATTTTTTATTTATTAACAGGATTACAATTCACAAGTTCTTAGCATTTTGGGAATATTACTTTGTCAGAACAAAGTAACAGTTGGAAACAAAAAGGCATTGTTCATGAAAAAGTGAAGGTATAAAAACCAAACCGAATGACATCATCACAGAAGTACTCAAAGAAGTAGCGTTGCCTAAAATAGTAGTACAGTATTAGTGTCGTCATGAGGACATTAAGTCTGATTACACAACAGAAACCACATGACAGAAAACAGTAATAGCCCAATCACTTCATGACAGCAGTGAGCTCAAACCCAGGTTTAAGTTAAGTGCTATTGTACCAATGATTTGATGTGTTTGACCAAAAGACACAAGTTTGACATAAATAACCTTTGACATCACCTACCTTCTTGCAACATATTTAGCGTGCTTGGCGACACATTGCTAATTTTACTTTACAGGGACCTTAAGCAAATCTGCAGGATCAAGCCTAAGTCAAGGCCTTCCTTTGAAAAAGCTACAAACTGATACTTCCTTCTCTAATGATGCTGTAAAACCATTGACTAATAATAAACAATGGACGAAGCCTGAGTGACGTCACTCATTGGATTCTGAAGGGCTGTTTTGGAGGCTTATCCATGGGGGTTGCCATATTGGAAATGCTGACTCCATCAGACTTTGGGTCAACTGATCGACAGGCTAAGAGCTGGAGCCTTAAGCATCCTGACAAACCCTTACAACGCGGATTCATGCTGTCAGATCTGCCACACCCCTAATCATGCATAACTCGTATCCTTCATAAAATATAAAAAATCCACCCCCTACATTGCATTGGCTTCATTTTTCAACAGGGGTTGCTGCTTGTTTTAAACAAACGGTGGAAAAATTAAATATGAAATGAATACTAAAAAAGCCGTAAATAAAGCTGCATTAGGAAGTCACAAGCTCATATTTTAACCTAAACTTGATACTCTTAATACACAGCTGTTAAAACTGTTCAAAACAATTAAATGCACAGTACATAGCTCACTTTTCAACACTCATCCACTTATATCTTCTTTTTTCTGTTCTGTATCTGTTATTAGAAAACCCACATTTAATATTAAAGAGACCAGAGGACCACAGGGGGTAACTCCGGACTAAGAGACTCCAGCCTGATTGTGGTCCCACCACAACAGATCTACAGATCCTTTCGGTTCATTGACTCCCAACAAAGCAAAAGATCCACTAAGACGCTATTAGGAAACTGAGCCCTCCTCTGTTTCAGAGGCACAGAGGCTTTAGCTGAGACAAAAGCCTTTGTCAGGATCACAGCGCTTACTCTGCAGCCTGTAGAGACATCAGACTGGTTTATGACAGACAGGTCAGCATGGGGTTTGGCAGTCGGCTGAAATAAGCAGCACACACACTAACACACAAACACTCACAAAATATGCAGATACATACACTTTAGCTATAGCTTTAATTATGCATATGTCCATCCGCATGAAAGCGTTTAGAGCACTGAAGGAGAGTCTGCATTGTGCGTTAAAAATGCAGGAAAACTTGGAGCCAACACACACAATTACAGCAAAGAACCCCCCAATGTGAGACCCATGACCTCTCTATATGGGACCTTACACTGGTGAAAGTGGTTTCAGTTTTTGTTGTAGTGTGTGTGTGTGTGTGTCCATCTTTTCTCAACTTGCCCCCTGTCCTTTGGTCTTCATTCCAGTGGTAGGATTGGTGCCGTGCCTGGCAACCCCGCCATAAACTAACACACTTATAAAGGAGTGTGATGGGGACTTATTAGCAACACTACAGAACAAGTGTTGTAGATCTTGTGGATTGGAATTGGTCTCATTGGGAAAAAAGTATTTTCGAGTCACCGGTCAATAGCTGCTATGTTTACGTGGACCACATAGAGTCGGATCAATAGCCTGATCAGAATAAAAAGGCTTCGAGTAAACACCTTAGTCGGAAGAGACCTGTCTTATCTGGTGTATGCTGTTTCTCAATGTGGTCAATATCCATCGAAACACTTGATCTGATCGTGTCTTTCTAGTTGGTGTAAAATTATTCTTATTACACCTGTCTGCCCCGTGACGTGAAGACGTGAATTTTCTGCCTTTTCCGGGAGCAAAGCAAAACTGTTTTGATGCCAACACAACATTTTGCTTGAAACGTGGGTGTCCCAGTGGTCAAAAGGATAGAAACATTGAGTTGTTCAAACAAGTTTATGAAAAGTTGGACAATGCCGGAAACTACTAAACAGGCAACCAAATTAAATGTTACTAGAAAATCTTGTAGGGTGCCTTCTATATGGCTAAAAGTCAAAACAGCAAAAGTTGTTTCTGGCCCTGCTAGTTTTCAGTATAACAGTCTTATTGATGACTTGTATGAAGATCAATCCTTGTCTAACAGATCTCACAATGGCGTGGATATAGATGCAGAATAGACTGGTGGGACTAACACTTTATGAAGGGTCCATGTAAACAATGAAGTTGGAACTTTCATCAGAATGCTTATGAATAGGTTGATGAAATATTGCTCATGTACAGATGGCTTCTTTTAGGTGTACAGCTCTGGTTTTTCCTCACTGTCACAGCCAACAAGGTCTGCAAAGCAGTGTAGGATCTCTGATGGTTGGAGGTGTGAAGTTGGTCAACAGTATACAAAATACAATACAAAATTAATTGTGTCCTTCTACTCATATCTCTAAATCGTTCACACTACCCAGTGCAGTTAGTAGGAGCACGTGTGAGCATATCATTGGACAACAGAGGCATAGACTAAGCTGCAGGAGTTGTTTGACTAATTGAATAGAGGCTTTGATACTTTTTTGCCCTCGTGAAAATTTGTCATCAAAGGACTACATTGTAGCTGACTGTTTCTTGTTTCAAATCTGTTTTTTAAAGAAGAAAACAAACTTTGACTGCCACCTTAGCGAGAGTTTCTTATCTCAAAGTCATTAGTTAAGCCATCACTCTTAGTCTGTCGACATGTGAAGTCTAGGTAAAAAAAGAAGAAATTTAAGACAAGGCAACCTGGCACTACAGTACAGTAGTAAGTTTTTAAAATTTGGTATAACACATAACAAACACATACAGCCAACTCTTACATTACTTTCTGAGCTTTTAACACATTCACGTGTGCAGAGGCTCATGAATAGCTGACCCATACTTCAACTTTGCGATGCACAAAGGATGATGTAAACCCTCATATGTTGTAAATGTATGCCAATTACCCTGGTACTGTATTTACAGTAGCTTATCAGCTTACATGCTGTCCACACCAGCATACAATCACTGATATATCTACAAAATCTCTCTTTCTGTGTCTGTATCTTTTTCTCTGTGTGTTTGCATTTGCAGTGATTTATATCCAAACGGCTCCGTTATCATCATCTTACATCTATATACTTTAAGTCTCAGTTGTTTTTAAGTCTTTTGAGGAAGGCCATGAGTCTTCATGAGTCACGAAAATGAGTCTTAGGACCTGGGTGTAACTGCTGTGAGGCCTCTGCACAACAACGCTGATCTCGCTTTATCACATGTCATACTGCGCAAGATGGGACCTTTAAAAATCTTGCTTGCAGTCTTTCCCAGAATACGCAATATCTGTTTTGAGGCGTGTTAGATTATGCAAGAAATTCTCGATGTGCAAAAAATGCAAAAAGAGGCAATAAATCAGTCATATAGTACAAGATTCAATCAGACTTTCTGTGTTGGTTGCATCTAGATGAACTGTTGATTGCTAGTATTTTGCAGTCTTGTGCAAGAAAAGACGTGCAGATGATGTAGTTCATCTATTCCTCATTTCTTCAAACAGATGTGATGTTTTTGTCCACCATCATTGGCCATTTGAGTCACACTGTTTGAGGTTCTTTCCAAATGCCCTCATGTTGGCTTCACTTATAAATTACCTTTTCATCATCAAAGGAAGATCAAATATTAAAGCAAAATGTCAACATTGTTTCTTTTTTCTACAGTCTAAAGGAGCAATATGTAAGATATCTACTGAATTAAATGATAAAATGACCTTACTATATCATCAGACATTAAGGAATCATGCTATGATGCCGTGCTGGCTTTCCTGACAACAATGCAGCAGCCAGTATGTCCTCCTCCTAAGTTCAGATTCTGGTCCTCTGTATTATGTTTTGACCAGAGAAGGTAGGCACCCCCAGTAGGCAGTTTTGGATGCCCATCGGTTTGCCAGATATTAGGCCAATTAATTAGGCAAACCAGCCGGTGTTGCAGCGATGGAAGTGGGCAAGCAAACTGGTTCAGACATAACGGATTGTACCCGACCTAAAAATCCTCTGCAGTTTTCTAATAAGCTCCATGACCAGAAAAAACTAGGATAAGTATTAGAAAATGCTTTAGAAAAATGAAGAGGTTAGAACGCAGAAAGGTTTCAAGACCGATGCAAAGCTGGCTAGACACTGAAGCTTCCATGCCCGCGACATGGCAACCTGTGTGGGCATTGATTCTAGGGAAGACGGGTCAGAGGAGACAGCTCCCTCCTAAGTTTTGAAGTTAGACCGTAGTACCCATTTGAAACTCTACGTGTCAGAAACATATTGCTCCTTTAATATGCATATAAAAAACCTAAATGTAAACAGATACATTGGAAAAACACTTTTTACGGTAATTAGGCTATTTTATCTGTCTTGATTTGAAAATGCAGCAGAGTTTAAAAGCTGACTTTGGCGTTTTGTTTTATTACCATGTCGTTTCGGCCAGTATATTCTGCATCATATCGTGCTACATTCCGATGTGGCTTACAAAAGTGGGTCACAGCAGAAATCGCATTGTGAGACTTGGGCTTTAAAATTCTTACACCGAATCAGAAATTTCATTGGTTGTGTTCCAAATCAGCCAAAAATACCTGACAGTGTGACCTTTGCCCTGTGTTTTGAATTGACAGTCAAACAAAACATACATGTTTATCTCATGACTGATTACTCTGAGGACGGACAGACTTCAATGACTTTGTGAATGATCTTCAGGTCTGAACAGAGTCCTTGCACAGGTCTGCATTGTGAGTGGAGTCTCTGCTGCTTAATGAGCTTTAATTGTCTCAGCAGATGTTGTTGATTAAAGTCACTGATTCTTTTGAAGGGTGTGCAGAGAAGAGAACGTTTTATCCAGATACAATGCAAATATACAGTAGCACACACACACACACACACACACACACACACACACACACACACACACACACACACACACACACACACACACACACACACACACACTTTAAGTACAACACAGTGCACATCCCTGCCCCTTTACACTCCCCTCTTCTCACCTCCCACCTTTCCCTCCTCCCTTCAACCCCTCCCTCTCCCTCTCTCTCCCTCTCTCTCTCCCCTCTTGAATTAAGTCCATTATTCCTGCCTGCTTTCCCTCTGAGCACTTCCACTCCGCTCAGCTCCTGCGAAAAAACTCTGCATGTGTGTGTGAACTCCTGGCGTGTGTGTGTTAAGAAGACTTTTATGTGTGTGCACAGGGCTGTGTGTTTTTCTAAGTGGAACTGGAGTGGTGTAGCTGTTCATCAGTGAAGCTGACTGCAGACAGGGGAATACTCAGATCTCACAGCGCTGCTTTTTAAGTCACGCACCGGCTGCTTTTTTGGACTTCTTTAAAGACTTACTGGACTTTTTTGGACCAAAGCGGGACGCTACTGTTGCTGTCTTTCTTGCCCTTCAGGCACTATTCACAATTCTGGAATTAGTCAAGATTTTTTCACAGATTTTTAAAGATCTGTTTCTGCCTCATACTTGATATTGTTTTACCTCCAAATTCGTGGAATAACTAATTTTAAGATTCAGCATCAAAAGTTTCCACCTGATGATCCTGATGAACTTTTCTGACCTCTTATTTAATTTAGACATGCACAACTCTAAGAAGAGGGTGTTCTGCAGGCACAAAAAAATGCCCAGTGAGTGTGTTTAGGTGTGTGTGTCTAGCACTCTCTATACTAAGAGTATATAATCAAAAGGGTTTGGACTTGTTTGTTCTCTTTTTATTGACATGGAGGGACTATGAGAGTTAAAAAAGGAAAAGTCATTGCACTAGCTATGGAAACAGTCAGTGCTGTCAGAGATATGTTTGGCTCAGGTGGACGCTGATCCAGACCCGGAATGTTCTGAACTCTGTTGGAATTTGGTCCCCATGGAAACGGATGGACAGGTGAGTTCATTCCACTTGCGGCCCAGTTAAGTTTATGCAGGATCACAGAACATCAGGGTAAATCTCGAAAATGTTTGTAATTTACAGCTAAGTGACATACTTGTGCCACTGTGTATTCCAACAGTTGGCATCATGCATAAAATAATAACTGCTACTCAGCTTTAAAGTTCATGTATTTCTTGGCCTGCTGAGTTTGTGATCCGATCCCGTGCAGCGCTGCTATTTCTGAGCCTTTACAAAACCAGATCTCTTTTTTCAAGTCATGCTGATGACATGTGGCTTCACCCTCAGAGAGCTGCTCTGTTTCTTCTTTAAGGAGAGCAGAGTGAGTTGTCTTCCCTCAGAGAGCTGCTTGGAGCAGCTCCAGTCAGGAGACCAGAGGCTGCTCTGTCAGGTCCTGACTTACTGCTGCTCCAAATGGCCGGCTACCAGCAGGCTGACCTCGCCTTAGTGGCTCCTTCACTGTGTCATTATAGAGTTTGTTACACCACACAACAGGTTAGATGTCTCCTCTAGCCAGGCAGTTTTCCAACAGTGTTGTTTATGTTTTCTCTGTAATGTAAAAAGGTTATTCTCAACAAGAACAAAAAAAAGTCAAATCACAGCACTTCACTCTTTTTGCAATTTGGATTCCAGCCAGGCAGGTTTAGTCATCAAATTTCAAATTCCTCTACTAATCCTTATCAAACCTTGTCAGAAAAAAATTCTACAAAACTGATCAAATGATAGCCAGGAGTAAGCAAGCTGGAAAACATTCCACTTATGATGCAGGGCCAGATGGCTGTGTCCCAGAGACCAGCAGAGCGCCGTAGCCTCCACGGCTCCTTCATTCACCCCGTGTCTTTCAGGAGCTGCCCCGGATCGTCTCGCTTTCTCCTTCTCACTTTGTTCAGCTTAAATCCCATAAAGTCTGCGAGTCACTTTTGGCTTATAGCCGCTTTACTTCTCTGGTTGTGATGTGTGGAAAAACTTCCAGATACTCCTGTTACTGGCTTTGTTGCGAGACCAGCAACTGTACTTTTAAGCCTTATTACACAGTGGATATAGAGCCTGCTTTTGATTCTTTTTGAACCTACATGTGACAGAGATTTGTACCTCTAGTGTGCCTGTAATTAACTCTTACAACCTCCCTTTCATCTTCATTTTAAACTCAGACTTGCCAAATGACAACTTTCTGAATCATATATATCATAACTATAACACAGAGCTGTGTGATCCTGCACTTTCCTCTCAGTTTGACTCATTTCTTGTTCCCCTGAAAAGAGTCTTTTAACTTTAAGATTAGAACAGAAAAAGCCTCTGCTTAGAATCTGTTCTGCATAAGCAAAAGAAGATAGCATTCCTTAAATCAGTAACATTGTCACAGCTGTCTTTATAAAAGCCTTGCTACGTGCTTGCTGCTTTCTGCCTCCTTTAGAAACCGTTTGTTAAAATCCGCAGCATGTTGACGTGCGGCCACGCTGCCCTGCAGCACCTGCTCTTCCTTTCTCGCTTCTCTCCGCACATTCGAGCCTCTCTGCCTTCATGTGGTTTTGATTCTGGGAATTAAGCAATCAGAGCCGCAAGCCAAGCAAATTTGATCCCAACGGAATCAAAACGTCAACTTATCTAACTTTTTGCATGCTTTCTGAACGTGTGCTTTCATACAGCGCTGCAGTGACGACTATAAGACCCATCAGGTCCAAAAAAACATTACTGTTTCAATTCATGTTTTATGCTCCAAATCTTTTGGACACTGAACTTGTTATCTTACCTCTACAACCTTAACTCTTAAACCAGCCCTTAAATAAACGGATAAATTGTCCCCACATGGAGTAGGTCTTGACAATTTATGAACTCGATTTAGCAGCAATGGTCTGAATCAGAACACTCAGTGGCAAGAAACTTGCACTTGCAATCCCAATTTAATTCTATCAAAATGACTCAGCTCTACAAGAATGTAATTTTTTAACTATTTTTTTGTGGCTACATGAAGCCTTAAACTCACAGTTGATATCTAGAAAGTTAATGTTTGGTTTTTGAATTGCTTCTTGCTCATCCTTTGCATCCACGCCGTCTCTTTCCTTCTCTCCTCCTCTTCATTACTTTCTTCTCTTTCCTCTTCCAATCATTCATGATTCCTTATTGTTTTGAATAAGTCATAGAACAATAAATAATCAAAGGAACCACATGTAATCTATTATTTGAGTCACAGAAAGGTACAGGTTTAGTCTCATTTTGTTATTTCCTTCTACCTTTATTTTAGAGACAGGACAGTGGATAGAGTCAGAAATCGGGGAGAGAGATAGTTGGGAGGGACGTGTAGGAAAGGAGCCACAGGTCGGATTCGAACCCGTGCCGCTCTCATGGAGGACTATAGCCTCCATACATGGGGTGCACATGGAGGGCAAACAGCAGATATGCAAATAGTTTTCACCTGGATTGTACTTTTAAAAGTTGTTTGTCTGATTGGTTCACAGGAAAATGCTGTGAAACATCCTATAACTCAAATCATTTTAATAAAATGTATATTTTTTGTTCCTACATGTCCAGTTCGTCATAACCTCTTCATTTTCCCCCTGTTTCTTGTCCCCCCTCTCTCTCCCACCTATCAGACAAACTGGTTCAAAAGCCACCAGAAACCTGCTGTTTCAGTCATTTGCTCTGTAAAGCAGAAGCCCTCCCACCTCCTCACAAACCCATTCTTCCTCTTTCTTCCTCCATCCATCCCTCCCTCCTTTCATTTCTCTGTCGCAGGGAGGCTTAGACGCGTTGGTCGCAGGCCAGGGAAACTCTTTTCTCCCTGCACGCGAAACAATTGGCTTCTTTCTCCCCCCCCCCCCCCCCCCCCCACCTTTCTCCTCGCTCATTTTCTTCTCCATCCCTCCCTCCATTGCATTCCCCCTTTTCAGTGGGACGAGGGTGAAGTCCTCTATAATGTCTGTAAATTGCTCTGTCCCCTCCTAATTTTCTCTCCCCGCCTCTTCGACATCTTTGTCCTCCATTTTTTTTTCTCCTACCTTTCTCTTACTTTCCAGTTCTCTTCTCCTCCCTTTCCTCTTTTCCCACAATTTCTCAGTTTTATTTCTCTTTTACAAACTTCTAATAATTATCCATCCATTTTTTCTCATTGCCTCATCCCCAGTTCATCTGTCTGTTCTTCATGTCTCTTTTTAACCTCCCTTCTCTGCTATGGCTAATTATCTATTCATCTCTTCTTCTTCTTCTTTGTATTTCCACCCTTTTAAATGTATAATTCCCTCCATTTTCTCTCTCTCGCTGTCTCACACTCACTCACTCACTCATTTAACCCTTTGTCTGCCTCTTTCTTTTCCCAAGTGCCTTTTAATCCTCCTTGCCCCTCAGTCATGCATCCTTTCCTGTCCAACTATCTCTCCTACTAGTAGCTCTATTCTTGAAGTTTTTCTCATCCCCCTTTCTTTCAATCCTTGTCTCCTTGTTTCCTCCCTCTGTTGCCACCACCCTTCATGTCCCCTCTAACCTGTTGTAGTGGAGGGTGACAGGTTAAACTGCCGATATCCATTCATTTTTTATTATGTACTGTAAAGTAGGGTTGCACTCTAACCTCGCTCTGAACAGCGTGTCTCACCCTGGAGGAGGGCCGCTTTGTCTACCCCGCTCTATTTAGGCTGGTTTTTGACAGTATGGCTCACCCCCCACCACCACCACGCACTCTCACACACACACACACACACACACACACACACACACACACACACACACACACACACACACACACACACACACACACACACACACACACACACACATTCTAAAGAATCTCCCTCTCTGTCTTTATTTTTAATCCACTCCCTCTTGGCATGCCGCTGCTCTGTGTCTATTGAAGCTGAACTGAATGCAAGTGTCAGCGGGCCCAATGGCTTTTTTATTAAGATGCATTATGGAGCATACAAGGAGTTTGTGTATTTGTGTGTGTGTTTGTGTGTTAGCAGATCTAAGTGCTGAGAAGCAGAGGTTTGTAGATGACTATATGTGCTCCTGCACACGCTCAGGGCTCTGACTTGAGACAAGGATGTACAAAGAACAATAATGCTCTCCTTTGCTCATAATTGGGAAGACACACACACACTTTCAGAGACACACTCACACAAGGCTCAGGGACACCCAAGGGAACAATAGGACCTGCCGCTCCTTTTATAGCAGCCGGCAAGAGTGTAAGGGCTTCAGTGCGGCCCCTGTCACTCCCACGGACTGTGACGTGAAATGTGTGTGTGTGTGTGTGTGAGAGAGAGAGCTGCAGCTGAGGAGAGTGCTGACGTCCTTCTGCCTGAAATACTGCAGCATCTTTGCAGCTCAGTGCAGAAACCTTGAGCACACACACAAACACTCCCTCTGTCTTGCCCTCTGCCTCACATACACACACTTAAACACACAAGTTGTTAATTAATTATATATCCAAAATAACTTACTGATGCAGGCAGCACCTGAACTCTGCAGACCAGAACTGTAAAAGTATCCCAGACAATTCCCCCCTTACACAACAACTCTTTGTGCACATTCGAAACACTGAGTTGCATGTGCGCTTTTGTTCATTCATGAGTGTGTGCATGTGTGTGTGAGTGTGTTTACATACTGCAGGGTATGTGGGAGTTTATGTTCCTGTTCGGCTCTGTCCTGTTGTGTTGTGGCCTGGGAGCTGTGAGCTTATGAGAGCTCTCCTGTCTCCACGCCTCAATAGCTCCATTATTCATAAAACTCAGTGCCAACAGCCTTGACAAGCCTGTGTGTGATGTGTGTGTGTTTGTGTGCGTGTGTGTGTACGTGTGTGTGTGTGTGTGTGTGTGTGTGTGTGTGTGTGGTGAGAGTTTCGATGTAGACTCTCATCGAAGTATTTCAAAATGTGTATACGTTTGTGCTTGAAAGTGATCAATGCAGCTCCGCTCTCACCAAAATAATTAAAAATTAATTGTGAAATACCCAAGCTTTCACTAGATAGAATTCATTTTGGGGGGGTTTATTTGAAAGTTCTCTATGCTTTAAGATAGTAGGAACGATGACAGTGAGACAGGAAAAAAAAAAACACACGCTCCACTCATCCTCAGTGACCATAGACGACTGAACAAAATGATTCTGTTACCTATCTCTAATTTAAGTCAAGAAATCCAGAGGACATCAATCAAACATGTCAGTTTCTTTACGTTGATATTTTTGATATGAAAATGTATCATAACTCTACATATACAACATGCACTTTTATCATAAAAAGCTATCTATTTCACCTCAAGGAGTCACCTGTAAGAACGTTTGAACCATAGACAGTTAATGTTAATGGACGGGTTCTGGAGGCTCAACGGCAGCAGACGCTCTGCTGGAAATCCTGTCTCAGCCTCACTTTTAAGGCGGGTTTTAAGCCTCCTGACATACTGTCACATTGTGCCCGCCTGTCAATCAGGTCAGCTACTACTAATAACCTGTATCGTTCGTAAAATCAAAACGGATGCATTATAAAAAAATTCCCCCCCTCTTACAGTGTGTGCCCATGACGACACACATGGTACCAGGCTTTAAAGATGTTAACTTCTGCTGTAAAAATGGGAATATTTGAATGTGGTGTGTACGTGACTTCCGGGCACTTGACGAATTGGCTTCATTTTTCCACATCAGAGGTTACCGCTTGGTTGGAACACTTGGTTGTGCTTAAAAAGCATAAATGCAACCAGGGTGCAGCCCAAATATGGCTTCATGATTTATGTAACCTCTAGTACTGCACAGCTGGACCAATCTGGCCTAAAAATCTGGTCTAGGAATAATGTTTTAATGAGATTTGAGCCAGTGCAAGTACAATATTAAGGCTGAAGTTCTGTCATATTTCCTTTTATAAGCTTTCAAGTATAAAGAAGACGATAACTGTCACTTTATGTCTGATAGATTCAATACAGTACACAGTGGAGTGGAGCCTCTGAGACACAAAAGCTGTTTTCTACAGAGAGACGGATAAAGGACAGTGATAGAGGTAATTGTTAGGAGGAAGAAAAAAGAAAGGATTGAAAGGAGGAAAAGCAGACTGGCAGCCTGTCACTGACTGAGTGCCAACTGTGAGGTGTAATGTAATAAAGGAGACTGTTTCGACTGAAAGGCTTTATTGTTGCAGCTGACCGCAGAGTCCAAAGTCCTGAAAGAGAGGTGTGTGTGTCAGGCACACTCTTTACTACACAGCGCTCATATAGATGTAGCCTTACAAACCGGTGACCTCATTCCAGCTCCTGCTGTGGCTTAGCTGTGGTTTACGGCAACACGCTCGCAACCCGGGCACAAAGTTATTGGGTACTTCTCCCTAACAATAACACGTCTGTCACTTTAAATTTGACCCAATTGCAAAGCTCACTTTATAGAGATCCCTTTTTTTTTTCAATGAACAGCAAGTCCCTCAACACTCATTTAACCAAACAACTATAATCTCAGTTTTTTGAATCTCTAAATAACTTCTAATTTCATTTATCTGCTGCTTTCTAATTCAATTTGACACCAAATCTCTTTACAAAAAAAGCTTTGTGTTGTTGGATTCTTTCACAAGTGACTTTCTGTTGAGCACCAATGCACTCATCCATTCATACATCCATCAGCGTCACTGTCGGCTCATTAGTCCTCACTATGAAGAGATCCCAGTGCCAGTGTGGAGAGGGCGAGAGACAGCGTGAGCAAGCCAGAGAGAGAGAGAGAGAGAGAGAGAGAGGGGGAAGCCACTCTGAGTTGGCAGGACTGCTAACACACAGAGAGACTGTGCTTGGCTTGGCAGTGGGCATATCTCTATCGCACACAAACAGACTTCATCACTGTAGTCTGTGTGCGTCTGTGTGCTTGTGTTTGTGTATTTGTTTGTGTGTGTTTGTGTGTGAGTTTTGGACTCAGTTTCATGTCCTACTGTAATATGAAGAGATTATAGTGTTGTTGTTATAATGGATGCTGGCATTAACACAGCCTGGCAGGGGGATCCATCTGACTCTTACTAAATTTACCTCAGACACTAGTGTTTCTGTGTGTGTGTGTGTATATGTGTGTGGGTTCCTTTGTGTGCAGTGGCATCACTAGCAAAAGTGCACTTATGCAATTAGTGTCCATTTTCTAAATCCTCTCCCTTTCTGTCTCTATTTTTAGGTCCCTATGCCCATGTGTGAGCTTTTTGTCCCATCTCGGATGTAAGAGGTAAACTGAAACAGAGCTCTTCAGCACCAAGAAAGACGATACAGAGATTACAACGAAAATTAAGAACCAGAAAGGAGATTGCAAGAGTCTGACGCTTCCAAAGGCTAACAACAAGAGGAAAAATCTGTGTTGGGTTTGCAAAGCTGTGCTGAGCCCAAACCAGTCCCAGCTGAATATATTTGGCATTACTGCTACGTGGAATCTAAGTTAGCCTGAGAAAACGGAGCTTCAGCTTTTGAAAGAAAAGTGTTGCCAAGATGATGACCATGATGATGATGATGGCGGCCATGATGGTCACCTGCAGCTCTCTGTTCCTGCTGGGTCTGGCTGCCGCTCACGCCTCCTCCAGCACAACGTCCCGCACTTCCTCCACCTCATCACCATCCGCTCCCTCTTCTTCCTCCTCCTCTTCATCCTCCTCACCGCGCATGAAGCTCTCATACAAAGGTAAGAACAAAAGCTATGTGGAAGAAAGTTATATAGGTTCAGTTTTCTCTGGTGTGTTGATGTTTGTTCATGTAAGTTTTCATTTGTGAGTTTTGTCTTTTTTCATGACTTGATGTATTTTTTAATTCTCTGAACGCATCCACTCGCACTTTGTGTGTTTCATGTGAGTTTCTGCCACATCCTTTTCAGAGTAATTGCTTCTGATCAGTAGCCAGCACTAATTTGTGGTTACTGTTACTATACACAAACAGCACACACTGCAGCGGCTCTTTGTGTTTCATATCCAGCTTTGTAAGTTAGAAGCCGGCAGCTCGATGCCCAGCACAACCACAGAAACCAGGGATGTGTTCTATCATTGAAAGCCAGCAATTACAGCCTGAACTAAGGACTCACCAAGGACGTGATACTCGCTGAAGGCCATCTGCCCAGCTTAGATATGTGCTCTCTTTAATTTAGGCTGAAGGTAACATGAAGCATATGGTTCAGGTTGGGAAGAGAGCAGAATATCTTAGTTTTAGATGGCACATGAGGGACTAAAAGAGATCCTCATGCATCACTGAAAGACCTGATTTGATTTAGTTTGCATGTATGCAGGATGATGGAAACTGCAGTAGAGAATGCAGCTGATAAATGGGTTTGCTGTAGACCCGTTTTTAGTAACAATGTCACCTGCAATGGGGGTGGAGAGAGAATCATTTTCAAGCAGGTGGCCACTAAATGGACACTATTGTAGATATTCAAGTCATATTAACTTTTGACTTACAGTGTCCTCCCTTGAGCTGCACTGCTACACTCAGTTGTTCTTCCAGTCATATGAGCATTTTAAAATAACGTGATAATCATGGGAACAGAATTATGTTAGCAGAATATATTGAAATGTACTAACCAACCATGAGTGCTGCGTCAAACATACCCTAAACCTAACATGCTAAATGTTACATTTAAAGTGTCCCCATGTCAGTAACTTACACTTATTCAACTCCTAACATGCTAACTTGCTCAGTACAGTATCATTCAAAATGATTTTCCTTCATGATGCACTTTAAATGATAGTTTACTCTCACAAACGTATCCATTTTTATTCTTGTAGCGCCGTAACAAATGTAACCGCATATGAGGATATTCTTTATTTACAGAGAACAATGTCAGGAAGAGAAATAGAGAACTGGGCTTGACAAATATGGGTCTGAGTATAAAGGGTTGTAAACAGATGATTGGCTGTATTGATTGAAGCCACACTTGACTTTTCTGCACCACTAGCAGAATAAGATGGGGCTTATTTATGTGTTTGTATTTGGAACTACATTTGGTTTGCGTGAGTTAATAAGACTTCCATCTTGACACACATTTAAGAAACACAAGATAAAGTAAATGAAATGTTTTTTTCTACTGCAACTCTGCCATGTTAATTCAACTATTTCTGCAGCCTTCACTCAGATGCAGAAAGCTATTTTTATACTTCTTATACCACTACTGAAGATCTAAGAATAGCACAGTTTATTTTTTCTCCATACAGCTACACAGTACAATAAGAGCAGCAGTGGACTTACCCATGACTTATGTCAGTCACTTATATTATGGATACATGTGAAGAAATGGATACTATAATACAGCAAAAGTACAATAAGTGTCTTTTTCACATAACAGTAACACATTTACTGAAAGTGGCACAAACATATAAAACATTAGTAATAGACTTAAAGTCCTGATGTCATGCAGGCGGCTGTTTGGTGGCGTCAGAGTCTTATTTCAAGTTATAAATGGTCATTAGAACAACAGCAGACTAATAAAGCCATTGTAATGTTTACGCCAAGAGTGCCTTGGTCTTGTTCTCTAAGGCTTTTCAGCGGGGGAGGCTGCAGTCCCTTTATTTCTTCAAAACACAGTTTTCGAAATTGCTTTGGGTTACTATTACAGCCTTAGTTAAAGAAAACAAGCTTAATTTTCCTCAGCACGTTTCCCCCAGGATTTCTTCTTGCCAGTTTGGAAACTACAAAGACACTCAATTTCTTTTTTCCATTGACAGCAAATGGTGCTGTTACATTCAGTGGATTTTGTCCTTCCTGTTGACAAGATGCTAGCTTTAAGGCTCAGAAATGTCGATACTGATATAAAGTGGTAATCTGTTTATCAACCACATGATATCCAGCCCTGTGGCCAACCGACTGATTCAGATCTGAAGACTCAGATGACCTGAGGGTGTTTCTGAGGCCCTTTTGGGTCAATTTTTAGTGTTACTTGTTTTCCTCAAGTCTTCCTTAGAAAAAGAATAAGCACACATATAATGGCAATGAACAAAGTACTTTCCCTGTTTTGGCTCCTCATTGCGTTTTAAAGAGGCTTGTGAGAGTGTGCATGGGGTTATGCAACAGGAAGAGAGCACATTTAGGGCTTTTATCCCAACAGAAGAAGACAGATGTAGTTGTGATGAATGAAAGGTCAAACAGCTCATTTTATGGTTCATAAAGGCCTAGTCCACATTTTTTTTTAAACAGAGGTTTTCCTCCTCTGAAACGCACTGTTACAGCTGTCATGAGCATGCCCACTCAAAAACGATGTCCTTGACATGCAAACATTTTCTAGCAATTCCTCTGCAATGACCATTTCATTTACAAAGTTGGCCCACCAACCTGAATTCTGACCGGGTGTTGTATGAAGCAGCAGTGTCCTTCGTAGTCCATTAATGCGTCTCTGCCCGTCATCATAGTGAGAGAGCAACTGTGTTTGTATGTGTACAGTAAGGATGTAGAAGTCCAGTGAGCAACGTTAACACCACCACTGGTTTGGTTACTTCTGCCATTGCACTAATCTCATGTAAACATAGTTACAGCATCGAACAATGACGTCAAACGGAGGAGAAACATGTACACAGCGTGATGTTACAAGCCCAACATTCAGCTTTCCCCATCTACACATAAACACCTAAAAAACGGAATTTCTGAAAATCTTCACCCTGGAAGGGGTTTTCCAAAAGGTGCGTTTTCAGTGATCTAAAACGCAATTTTCGTGTGTACAAAAGGCCGAAACATACAGAAAAGGCTACGTTTCCAAAATACCTGCCTACGTGAGGGCAAGGCCAAAGTAAACTGAGTAATCCTGGCAAGACATTCATCAAATTTGCGAGGGACAATAAATATTACAGAAAATGTCTTCTTTGGACAGAATATGGCGACTATAATGGTGAGAAATTGAGACACAAGGTTTTTGCCATAGTATGTTGTTGTCTTTCCACTCCAGCTCGCAGTATAAGGTTTTTCAAAACCAGGATAATGTCTTAACCAAATCCTAAGAACAAGATAAAAACGTTTACATGCACAACACATAAGCAGTGTACTTAAAAACCCTATCACGACAAAGATACTAGTGCACCAACACTTACTTGGAGCAACATTTGATTAGAGAAATCAAGGTGTGGCTCGTCAATAATCTGATATTGGTATGATTTCAGAGTTGCAGCAGTTCCACGGAGTGCGGCGGTTCGAGCTGGAGCGTTCCTGCTGCTTCAGCGCTCTGCTATTGGATGAAGAGAGAGGCCGTCTCTTTGTTGGAGCCAAGAACTTCCTGCTGTCGCTGTCATTGGATAACATCGCAAAGCAGGAGCACAAGGTTGGTAAAACCCAAAGGGCACGTAGTCATTAAACAAAACAAACACAACAGGCCAGAAACCTATTTTGTTTGGCAGAGATAATACACGTTAATATATTAAACTTTTATTGTCCCACAGCAGAATAAAAGCTCTTTTGATCAGGCTTAATGACTCAGACTTTACTTTGCTGAGGTTTCAAACATTCTTCAATTTGTTATTGTAAAAGACACGCAACTTACGAGAATTTCAAACACATTGCAGTCCATTAAGACAATATGGAATGAATCAAAAATGATTTCACATAATGACTTAGGGGACAGTCCTGGTTGGTGTATGATGGTAATGGAGAGTATTACCCAATGAATTTGATTTTTCTACTTGTGTTATTTTAAAACTACATCAATGAGATTGTTCTGGCAAATGATGAAAATAAAGAAGTGGGTTTTTTTTTTTTTCTTACTAGTGCCACGTTGTCTCAATTCTAAATAATCGTTTATTACTGTCAGGCCACACATGCATGCTTTATGAGTTTGTTTTCATGTGGACCAAAATATACCAAGAACAAAATAGTCTCAAGTGTTGATGCATGGTATCAAGATGCCCCTTATAAAAAAGACTGACTTCTTGCACATGTGGGACCAGTATTGGGAGCCTTTCACATGTATGAAGAGAAGATAGAAAAATGTGGAATCAATAGAGAAAGGTATAAAATCAAAGAGATGGATGGAGATAAAAAGAAAACATCCAACCAAAGAACATTATGATTGATATCAGAAAAAGATACCTTGAAGTGAAGCCTCTGAGTTTAGGTCGCCTATGTTTGAATTTGCAGAAGCCCAAACTGGAGAATAACACACTAAACATTCATTGACAATAACAAACTTAAATACTTGGAGACAACAACAACAAAAAGTGCCTCCTGCAAATATCTGTTCACAGCTGTTATGTGGTAAATGACATGCTTTGTGAGCTAGATCTAAAGCCTCCGTTGGTGTAAGTATTATGGGTGAGTTTGATTTATGACTTGGGTGTGCAGATGCAGCATAGCTGAAGCAGTTTTTCAGCGTCCTGGGGTCCTCCTCTTTTACAATAAAGAGGATGTAAGGACAGAGAAGAAAGAAGCAGATGGGAGGGGGTGGGAGCAAAAGAAGACAAGTGAAGATTGACACGAGTGTGAGGCCGAGAGGAAGTTTGATGAAAACCTTTATTTAAACAGACCTCTAGGTTCATTTGAGGTGCTTCTTGCTCAAGTGCTTATTATTAATAGAGAAGGTTCCGACATGTTTTTGCTTTTAAAGGTAGAGTCAGCAGCATCTTCCTAAAAAATATAGTCTTTGACGAAAATAATGCAGTTTGGGATGAAGAGCGACGGAGAATTGGACTGCTTTCTGTTGTAGGTACCAAACACCAGCGGTTAGCTTGTGCTACCTTGCTAAACTATTGGCTTTTCCATTACAACGAATGCAATACTCTCAGATAGCGTGCAGTGTAGGAACAAGCAGAAAACTTACACGTGAAGTCCCACAGTGGGTGTGTGCTGCTGGTGGTGATGAGCCCAGGAGGAGGGGCCCAGCCAACATATCGACTCTACCTTTAAGTACTGTATCTAAAAATGTAATCAACCAGATTTATGCTGCTAAATGAATCAATGAATGGATGAATAAATGGAGATTTGGGACGCAGGCTAATGTGGCCTTTACATACTGTGTTTCAGATCTACTGGCCAGCTCCTGTCGATTGGAGGGAGGAGTGCAACTGGGCTGGAAAGGATATCACTGTAAGTCTAATAACTTTGTCTTACCTTTTCTTCTCTTATTTCCATTTTACTGAATGAAACACATACTGCTCCATTCATCCTGAAAATGCTGTTTTGTAAAGAAGAAGTAAGATCAAAATGTCCAGATGTTCAGTCAGACAAAATCCTTTTCAATTAGGTCAATGTGGTCTTATTAGCTGACAAGCCTAAAAACCAATTACATAATCCATTTCAAGATCACTCCTCATGAGTCTCCAGACACTCACAGTTAAATGAAAGGCTATGAGGAGCTCCTCGTGGAGGAGGTAACGCTCCAGTCCTACGCAGCACAACACAATGCTACCTTTTAATCCACTGCAGTCATGGGAGTCGTCACAAGACACAAACACTGCGTTTAAACAGATCAACATGTAATAAAAAGGTGCAACACTCCCACTTTGGACCTGCCCTGTGGTGAGATCACTTCCTCACAATGTGTTTGTTTTAAACCCCACCACATTGAGATCTGCCCAGTCTGAGGGTTTCTCCACAACAGTTCAACAGTCAGGGCTTCAGTGTGTGTTAATGTGGCGTCACGCAAAAGACACATTTCCTAAGTGGTATTTTAATGAGAGGCTTGCACTTAGTTAAGGTATTAGATAAACCTAATTAGCACAGCTTGATTTCTACTGGAAAAACCTGATTTCTTGGCAAAGTGGACACATCACATGTTTAAAAATAGGATTTTATAAGATTGCTGTGACAGCAACTTGAAGGGATAAAAGTAATGTTGCTATTAGTGGTGCTTCCTTCAATAATTCACTTACAAGTCCAAGTTAAAAGTGGGACCCAAAACGTTGGAGCTTTTTGTGTCATTTAAGGTTCAGGAATTAAGGGGTCAGCCAGAGGTAAGGTTAAATCATTTAAACAACCCACAGCATGTTAACATAAATAAGGTTACATAAGGTTGCAGTGTTCCTTTTCTTACTTTTCTTTATCAAGGATCGCCTGATGGCATATCCTGATGACAATAGTACACAAAATATATCACAAGAGCAGACATTTTGAAGGTTAAAAAGACAAATTACATTTACAAAAACTTAGTTCTGTATTGACTTTTAAAGTCCATGTAAAATCAGAAATTGGTCTGGAAACACATACTGTATGAATGTTGGATAAAAGGGATGCTTTAAAAAATAAACTTTTGGGTGGGGGTGAATTTTGCCTTTATTAGACAGGACAGCTGAAGAGAGACAGGAAATGTTGGGGGGGGGGAGTGGGAGATGACATGCAGCTGCGACGAGGACTATAACCTTCGTACATGGATCACGCAACATAACCGCTAGGCCATCCGACGCCCCCGCATGTTGTAAACTTGTGAAAAGACTGAGATCTTTGTTTGACACAATTATGAATTTAGAACATTAGTAAATTCTTCCTAACTTTAAGATCCAGGTTTTTTTGGGAGACGCTAAATGGGGGCTTGATAACAAACTGAGGTTCGTTAGCATAACCACGAGCTATACAACGATATGAAAGCTCTGATTGCTTTAGAAACTTTTGTTCACCCCCTCGATCGCAAGTTTCCACAAGTTCCCACAACATTCAGAAGCTCTGGCAGCTAGCTATGCCTTCATTCTGCAAGTGCATCTTCCATGGATGTCAGAACTTAAGGAAACACTTGGTCTGTTTACTCAAATTCCTCGAGGATGAGAAGGTCCAATAGAGCAGCGAGATTAACCCTCCATTGTCAGCTCGCAGCAGTTTTTGACAGTTAAGAAAGGCTTGTCTTTCTCCCAGAGGTGGGCGTGGTTCTGGCACATTTAACGGACACACCCACAACATCCTGGCACAGAGATATCGGCTTCATTTTGTATAATTCTGAAACTTTATTTTATTACTTGGCTTTTTTTTAATTACTGAAGTTTTGTCTGATGGTAATACCAAACTCTTCTGTTGTATAATAAACTTAAAAAACATATGTCTTATTGCTTTACACAGACTTCAGGAAGGATACAGATGATATATCCTGTTGCAAGTATTGAACTCATGACCTTCTATAATGCTTCCAAACCAAAGGCCACAGTGCTACTTCTTTTTACTGGCCTCCAAAAAAATGTTCTATTTTGATCGACAGAATGGAAACATTCAGTTTCCAAAAATACGTTGAATGTACTGTATGTGATTATATGTGTCTAAATGTGATGACCTGTGTGTGCATGGAGTCTGGGCAGAGCCAGCTCAGCTTCACTGACCAACATGTAGAGGCCACCAGCAGCCTATAGACCACCCAGGATTACATCACACACACACACACACACACACACAATTAGCAAACTCTACATGTGTGTGCGCGTGAAAAAGTAACTCCCCCTAACTGAGTGCTGACATGCCTCAGTTCTGTCTCTCTCTATATATATATAAACTGTATTTATGTTCATGCTTCTGACAGTGAGTGTGTGTGCATGTGTTCATATGTTCAAGTATCCTAAGTGTGTGTCTCTCTTTGTATGTACGTTAAACAAACCCTTCATCAGTGTGATTACACAGCTGTAGCAGACAGACAACGAGCTCCATTCATACTAAACTCCAGGCTCCAGTTTCACCTGACCAGTCTTAGTCTGTGTGTGTGTATGTGTGTGGTGGGTGCTCAGATTTCTGTGAGTATGTGTCCTGTTTTTGTGTGTCTTTGACAGACAGAGTAACAGTGGATACGGTTGAGTAGTTGAGTTGAGTAGGGATTTTGTAAAATTGCTCCAGATGAAGGAGGGAGTGAGAGATTGAAGGAGCAAGAGATAAGAGAAAGGGGTTTTCCCCTGGTCCGCTTTTAACCGGCCTTTCTGGCCTTTAAGATGTTAGTTCCATCCTTTGTTAAACACTCACTCACCTCTTATTCCTTTTGACTTTTAGTATCTGTGTGTACACTCCCCTACACATGAGAACTGAGCTGACCTCACACCGTTGACCTTAATTACAGAGACGTGTGTTTTTCTAAGGTCACTGGCTCTCTCCTCCACTACTTTCCATTACTCCTTCCCTCTCTATCTGTCCTTCTTCTGTTAAATATGATTTTTGTTTTGATATCTAGAGTTTTAATGTCATTCACAGCCCCATCAGTCATCCATCGTGTGCTCTCATTTGTTTCCGTTCATGAAACAAATGTGCCCTATTTTTCCATGTAAAAAGTGGAAATCTTTTCCCTTCATTCAAATGCAGAAATAATTATCTTTACAATGTTGTATTTTTCTCCATGAACTTCTTACACTGTAATGTTATTCAACAAAAAGTTGCATGCAGTGCACAGGTACACACGAGATAATATACATTCTAAATCTTAACAACACAACATCAAAAAAACACTAAAGAGATTCAGTCTCTAGCAGGGTTGTTTCTATTCCGACCAAACACATCAGACATAGTCTTCAGTGTTTCAGATGGAAAGCCAGTGACGGATCAGATCCATAGACAGCAGCAGTGATCCCTCCCTACTCAGCATGATATTTACTCACCCTGGCTCTGCCTTCTCTGTCCTCTTGCTAACATTCCCTCTTATCTTATTAAGATGGGGGAGTGGGTGGGAGGTAGAGTGTGCAGCCTAACCTGGCATGGGTGAGCTCTAGTCTAAACATGCTTCTTGCTCTAGCTCTGCCTTCCCTCTTTTCTGTCTAACATTCTCTCTGCAGACTCTCCTTACTGTCTTCCCTTTTCTCTTTCCGTGGTTGGGATGGGAGATTTCTCTTCTTGGGTGCTTGACCCTTGTTTGGGCTGAGGCATCTTATTATTGTTTCAAATACCTGTTCATTCAAATATGATTATTCATTCATTCTGCTAAGTGTTGAAGTCATAGATTTAATGCAAAAACGACTTAAATAAATATCAAACAATAAAACTGTATGCAGACTAAAGCATGACTAACTTTATTATTAGCTTGTTGCCTGGCAACCTCATAGTGATGACAGGAAGTCACACTACCCAGACCTAGAAACAATCCAACCCTTTACTTCCCATAAAAACCCAGTGTTATTTGTAAGTACTTTTGATGAAGTAAACAAGCACAACATCAACGGTTCATTTTTATTTTTTTACATGAAGATCGAGCCAGGCTGTTTGCATTTCCCTGATTTGCCTTCTTATCAAAGCTGAGTTTAGTATTCCTTGGCCTCAGTTTCATGGGAATAGACACTAAGAAATGAAGTAAGAGCATTTCAGGTTTAAATAGTCCATTTATTTGGTTGTCATGTTTTTTTTACTTTGATGGCTTTGATGGACTACTCTCATTTGGACCCGTGTCAGTATACACTTTATCACTCTCTCACACCAAAGGAAAGCCACCTAACATGCACACAGAAACACAAACACAGACTCGTGCACATACACATAAACAGAGTCAAGCAGTGGCAGTAAACAGTTGACAGTCCACCCAGACAGTCTGAGTCAGCACTTTGACTGTGGCATCACTGTGGCTATATTTAAAACTACAGAAGAGAAGGACTGAGTGTCTACACCATTATGTTGACATCACCAGTTAGAGTCCACAGTTTTTTTTGACAACCGAGAGTCGTTGATGTGATGACCTTGCAGTATTCTTTATACATTTAAGCTTCTGAACAATAGACCTGAATGTTTAAGCCCTTTTGCAAATCAGGTGTTGCTTGTACCACCTGCAGGGTGGACCAAGAGTTGGACAGGCCAACTGAGTATTTGAAACTGGAACTTAGAGTTTGTTCATTGTCCACTATCAATGTTTAGTCAATGTGTACCCTCCAACTAAACGTAATGACTGATTTATTTCCCCCTTGAAAATTCGATTAAAAATCCAAAATCCAAAGCTATGCTAGCCACTGGGCTGAACTTAGTATAAGTTGCTAACAGGCTCATAATTTGAAAACTAACATGATTATATGGAACAGGTTTGTTGACTTGGTTCACCAACTTTTCTTAGTGAGTTAGCATGCTAACATACTGCTGAGGTCAATAGGAATATACTGTATGACCTAAAGTTTGCTGGCGTTCTGTCGTAAACTAAAGTATTCAGCAACTCGTGTTATCATATAAATGTTAGATGGAAAGTTAAGAGGTCACCAAACAATTCACCCTGGAGAAAACTCAAACGTTTGTACCAAATGTAATGGCAACCCATCCAATAAGTCTTAATTTTCCATACAACCATGAATGTCAATGTCATGGTGGTGCACAAAAATGAAGGGATCATAAATTGATCTTGATTTATGCTCCAGGGACCACGACTGCCTGCACTAAATATCAATGGAACCAACTCTGCTATTGACAGAGACAATGCAATGAAGTTAGAACCCATTATTTATCATTTAGGCATTTTCAAGGAAAAGCTGTGTCCTTGAGTAGGGTGTCATACTGCCAAAAAACAAGCCAGAACAATCATTCTTTCACTTCATCAGTGTGTGGGGATTCCCATAACATCACACACAACAGTAACTAAAACTAATAGAGCATTTCAAACCTAGAAATGGAGAAAATGAAATCCTTCTCCGTCTCGATGAGTTTGTTCTGATACATCTTTGTGTCTGTAAAAGGTCAAAGTCCATCACAAGAAATATGTCAGACAAATGTCAATGCTGCTACATTGTCCTGTTCAGCAGAAGTGATCACAGGCATTCCTGGGGTATTACACTGTGCTGTGTAGTGTATCTAATGGTGGTCTGATGTGCGCCATCGCTCTGTGTGTTCAGGCTCAAGCTCTCTGCCATTAACTTTATTAAAGTTTGCACAAGGAACAAGATAACTGCCTGAGGACAGAATCAGAACATCAAAACAATATAATAGCTCAGTTTCTAGCTCTAATGTTATATTCATTCTCTGAATAGTGGACACTATTTGTAGGATTAGCATAAAAACATTGGTGTTTGATATGAAGGAAGAATAAGGGTGTTTGTCTGAAGTTGCAGCAGATTTGGGAAAATAGAGAAGTTTTAATGTTTTAAAGGAATATATTATGTATTAATGGCATAGCATGACTGGATTCTAACATATAAAGTCATCATCCCCTACGACAAATATGGTGGAAAAATGCATTCAATTTGCCGTTTTTGGGGGGAGAGGGGGGTTGTTTCAAGCATAATAAAAGAGCTAAATTGAAATCCCACACTTCTTACATATTCATTAGTCAATGCATTATTCTGTGATGAAACCTGGAGGTGGACAGAGATCTAGATAAATAGCAGAAGGATAGACAATGGCTTAAATGATAAATAGGCAGATCTGGTTAATCATTTCTAGAAAAGAAAGAATAACGAGAGAAAGGGGAAAAAAGACATCCACTGTGGAACAATGCAGCCTTAGAAGACGTGGAGGAAAGAGCTGAAGCTCAGGCCGCAGTGAGGTCACAGCCTGCGTTTTGCTCACTGTTTCAACTAATGAGTCAGTGGCGGGTCAAAGGTTGGCCAGTGAACCCCCTAATACCCACCCACATACACATACACAACACACACATACACAATGACACACACTCACTGAGAAACTGTGATTGCTGGCATAATTCATTTCCCTCGTTCTCCTCCTTCCTTTCTGATCCTTTCAAGATCCTTTGGGCGTCTTTACCTTTTTTCTTCTTCCTCCTGCTTTTTTTCTCTTTTGGTCCAACTGCCGCTCTGCTGACTCCTTCACCTTCCCCTGCCCTCTGACACACACACACACACACACACACACACACACACACACACACACACACACACACACACACACACACACACACACACACACACACACACAAACGCACACACACACACGCAAACGCACACACAAGCACACACACAAACTGTCTAAAGGTTTAAATCCAATGGGGGTTGGATCATAGAGGAGGAGATCTGGCTGAAGCTACACCCACACAAAAGGAATCATGGATAAATATTTGTTAGAAACTTAAAACATAAGAGTGTTTTATCAGGAGTACCATTCAGACTTCGGCGGTAGTAACAGAGGCGTTGCAGAGGTGAGACGGGATCAGCAGTCTTCCACAAAGCCAAAATGCAAAGTGAATTCACAGACTGGGACATCACATCAATATAACAGCGTCGCAGAATCAATATGAATGTACAAAGACATGATGACGGCTGAGCTAACGACACTTTTACAAAAAAAAATGTCTGAAAAGGGCTAATGGCACATGAGGAGCTGGTCATGTGTGTGTTTGTGTGTCAGCCTGAGGGTTAAAGCAATTTGGAGTGTGTGTCCCTCCTCCTTTCATTGAAACTGAGGTCTCGTGTGTTTGTCAACACAGCGATCGGCCTGTCGATTGGTTGAACACCTTCACATGTGCACGCACACACTAACACACACACACACCAACACATTTATGTATTCCCACACCAACAACTCCAACCCTAAACCCCTGGTGATTTTCAGAGGCTTAAAATCTGCCCTTTGTTCTTAAGTGTGAAAGTGTTTGTGTGCGTGCGTGCGTGCGTGCGTGCGTGCGTGCGTGTGTCAGGCCTAATGAGGCACAATTCCACTTCTGACACTGCTTTCACAACCAGGCCTGTCTGTCTGTCACCCTTGGGTGAAGCTGAGAGATAAAACAGATGGATGAAGATAAGGTTTGATTAAATAAGAAACTAAAAAAGGATAGAAAAACATAATAATAAGGCACTTAGTCTGACACCTTTCTATCGGCAGTGGTAATGAGCATTAAAAATAACTATATAGAAATCATTGATTTTGTTGCTGATGGTCTCGATCGCTTTTCTGTGTCACATAAAGGAGTCAATATTTAATTTTCAGTCTGTTTCAAAAGCAGCAAAAACTCCCAACAGGAGCTGTAAGGTACAAATGTTCGTTAAAAAGAGAAAGCTTCTGAACAGCTTAGAAGAAGCTTCAACAGTTCCCCCATTTAGGACGAAAGTGGAAGATTGATGCCAAATGAAGTGCTGTGCGAGTTCATTTAGGCTCAAATGTACTTAAGATTAGGTGGTGAAAATAGAAACTTGAAAATTAACCAATTAAATAAGGAGGAATGCGATCACACTTTGTACACATGGTAATTTTTTATTATCACATTCTGCAGCAGACGGTCAGATTCCGGTCTTTGTAAAGCCTTTCTACAGAGGCCCCCGAGGGTCAAACATGCTGTGTAACCTGATCGACAGACAGATGGCCTGTGTGGGGAAAAGTAGACAAGAAAGAAAGGGAGGAATAGTTCGATGAAATGTGAGGGCTTGTGTGTGATTAGAGATTAGTGTATGATAAGAAAAATCTAATTCATTAGACATTTTTCGGAAAACTTAAGAATGACATCACAGGTAATTCCAGGCATCCAATTGGTCCATTACACAACACTTGAGCTGGAGATCACTGGTTGTATTTATAACCACAATCATCTCTGTGTCCATGTTATTATCACATGTAGTGGCAGTGGGAAACAGGACATTTCAAACCCTGGTTTTAAAATAGGTCCTACTAGAATTGTTTTTCCACCATCCAGTCTATAGTGTACAGTAAATGATTTCACCAAGGGTCTCCTGAGATCCAGCTTACTGTAACCTGACTCTCAGATGAACAGATGTGACTGTGGGTCAATAACCTGCGGCGTAGAGGAGACAAGAAAGAAAGAGAGAGGAAGGGACTGAAAGTTATTGATGTGAAAAGAAAATCAAGGTAAAAGAGAGAATAATAATGCCCCCCCTTTGGTTACACTCCTCCACTAATATGAGCTTTCTGAATTACACACGTACTGAAAATATACAAATACTAGATTTTTCTTTAATACATCTTCTCTGTCTTCCTGTCAGCGGTGCAACAAATGTACCTTTGCTGCATTTCACAATAAAAGCGCCCAGGGCAGAGATGGATATATGGGATCGTAATTCAGTAAGCCCTCTAAAGTAGAGGCGATATGCTCTTGCTCAGGTTGTCTGCGATCCATCTCATCATGTCGCCAAAACAAATTTATCGAAACCGACGTAACATGCTTCATAATAAATAAAAACTAACAAACCAAAAAAACACCGCCCATAATTAACAATTAAAGGATTTAACAGACGTGTGCCCAGCTCTGCTCTGCTTATTGAATGGACAAACTTTATGGCAGTGTTGTTGATCTTCTTCTTGATCTTAAAATGTAAAACATTTTCTTTCTGTAAATCCTTCCAAGAAATTTCAGGATTGTTTATCTTTCAGTCTGCATCATCCAGTTCTTGATTTACTTGATAGAAAAAGTTTGAGCTTAGCCAGCATAAACCAACAAATGTGTAAAACAAACATTTGGAATAAAACAGAGCTCTGGACTTCTCTCACTTCACTTTATTATCCGGAGCTTCCAATATATATGTGACTTTATTATGGTAAGGAGATGCTCTTATGTTACTGTTGACCCACTTATGAAATTCATCCTATGAAGATACAGCCAGGAATATCATGTCATGACATTATTCATTTGAAAATGTAACAAGATTCAGGTGGATTAGATTGGATTTAATACATTTTGAACATTACATAATGCAGCAGTAAGGTTTCCCATGCCGGGTTGTGTTTATTTAGAGGTTTGCATGAACAGTTTGGTCTTTGTAGTCACACATAACGGACAAAACGCTGTAACAACAGAGTGTTGGAGGCGGAGCTCAGGACAGGACGGTGTTGTCACAAGCAGGACGGGTGAGAGGAGCTATGTGAGGAATGCACATCTCTAAAACCAAAAGAGAAAAACAGTCCAAGCTTTGGTTGATCTGGGATCAACAATGTGTGTGTTTGTGTGTAGGTGTGTGTGTTTCTCGTGTGAGTATCATCACTCCATCACGTTTCCACTTTTAAGCTTGGTTGCAGCTGAATGAGGTCCCATTGGTGGTATTCTTTCTAGGAATATGAGGGGAAATACCACCGCGATCCTTAAAACACTTTATATTCCATGTTTACCTTTAAGACTTAAAAAAATGGATATACAAGGATTTAAATTGTCTTTCAGTATGATAAGCTGAAGAACTTTGACCTCATACATGGAGGGACAAAAAAAATGCAAACCAATGAAGATTGTTTTCCCAAAGAATACCCTTCAAACTGCTATTCATACTGACTCTTTGGATCTGTGTTTCTCTCTTTCAGTCGGATTGTGTGAATTATGTGAAGATTGTGCATCACTTTAACCGCACACACCTGTACGCGTGTGGAACCGGGGCCTTCCACCCTACATGTGCCTTTGTGGAGGTGGGACACAGGATGGAGGTGAGGAATCCACAAAACAAACCAACATGAATGCACAAACACTGCAGAACTACAGTGTAACATTTTCTATTTTTACTTTTTTGAAAAATCACAAGATCCCGTCTAAAAACATATTCAAGCAGGCTTGAGGCTGCAGACATAGTTAAAGTAGCTCAAACACTTCTTATTTTCAGCTAATCAGTTTCATATAATAATTGATTACAAGTCATGGTGCAAACAGACAGAATTCATCTATCAATACGTCCTTTGTTTGGGTGAATAGTTGTCTAAAAAACATTCAGTCCTCTTACAACTCAATCTTTATCTGGTTGCTAGAAGTAAAAAAAGAAAAAGATCAGAGATAAACTAAAGGGTTTCATGTAATGGAATACCTTAGCATAAGAACGCTGCTTTATGGGGAAAAGTTCAAGAAAAAAGTGACCTTCTATCACCTTCAATCCTTTTCCTCTCTGTCCATCAGGACCATGTGTTCAGGATTGACCCCTCTAAGGTGGAGGACGGGAAAGGAAAGAGTCCGTATGATCCACGCCACAATGCTGCATCTGTACTCGTCGGTAACTAAACTCATACATAGTCACATGATTTACCATCACCTAGAAGATTTTACTTTAAATTTGTCGTCCATAAGAGTGTTATCATTCCTGATCCATTGTGGTCCATTAAACAATTACCTTAATGCCACCTCTTCATTGCATGATTATATTTTTCTGGCCACCAATTGGTCACATGGTCAGATTACCAATCAGTGACTTATTGATCTATTCTGTCTCCTAGGTGATGAGCTTTATGCAGGTGTTGCCACGGATTTGATGGGACGGGACTTCACCATCTTTAGAAGCCTGGGGAAACGCCCCTCCATCCGCACCGAACAGCATGACTCACGCTGGCTCAATGGTCTGTCTGGCTTAGGCTTCTATTCAATAAGTTCTCTTGTACTGTATATATCATGGCCATCATTAATCTTGTTGTGTTCACAATTAAATACATTGTTGTATAACTAACTTTGTTCTTCTCCTTGTCCTACAGAACCGAAGTTTGTTGGTTCCTTTTGGGTGCCAGAGAGTGAGAACCCAGACGATGACAAGGTATTTTTCTTCTTCCGGGAGACGGCGGTTGAGGCCCAGGGTCTGGGAAAGTCTACCTACTCGCGTATTGGACAACTCTGCAGAGTAAGAGATTCTTTCATCATCTAATCCAGTATTTTAAATCAACTGGGTGAGACAAAAAAAAGTCTGAACCAGGTCAACTTACTATAGCTATTTGACAGAATCTGTAAAAAATAAAATAAAAAAATATCAACATCATATCCTATTTACCAAATAAAATGTTTTTAAAGTAGTTGAAATCCATCCATCCTCATCCATTTTGATTTCATGAAGGATAAGGGTTATTCATAATTAGGTGTGTTGCTGACCTGACTGACAGGCAGGTGCGGTGTAGCTGTTTGTCAGGAGGCTTAAGAGCCGCTTCAGCTCCAGCTCTTTTAGCCTGGTGTTAGGTTGACTGAAAGTTAGGTTGAGCATTTCCAGCATGGTGACCTCCATCGACGGTCTTCCAAAGCTCCCCTGCAGTAACCAATGGGTGACGTCACTGAGGCTTCATCCACTATTATTTACAGTCTACGATGCTTAAACACTTAAAAATGTACGATGTATTGTCCTGTTAATGACTCCTGATTCTATGGTCTTGAATCAGAATGACCTCGGCGGTCAGAGGAGTCTGGTGAACAAGTGGACGACATTCCTAAAGACCCGTCTGATCTGCTCGGTACCAGGAGCTGATGGCAGCGACACATACTTTGACGAGCTGCGTAAGTTCAATCATTTACATAATTATGACAACCATTATATCAGGCTGAAGTATGATGTAACTTGACTGACATTTGACATTTATAAAGGGTCCTAATTTCAAAGAGAAGCTATGACACTATGTTTGGGGCTTTCAGGAAAGACGATTTTTGACCCCTGATATGAAGCATGAGAAGTTATCCTGTTATTCAAAAGTTAATAAGAATAAAACATAGAGTTGACATTTTGGCTAATTTTCTGACCTTGCCTCGTCCATTGGATCTCTACCCAGTAGCACATTCTTTCCTTGCAAAGGGAGAAAAAGTCAAAGAAGCATAATAAATCAACCAGAATTTCTGACCTCAATTGTAGATTACCATTCAGCCTCACATTCCTGCAGACCTGGAGAAAGCATGAGTGAGAGATTAATTGCTAATAGATTCTGGCCTGATCTGAAGCCAGTGTTTTTCTCTGTGGGTTCAGAGGGAGTAGCAGGCTTTTCTCTTGTGAGTCATCTTATACGAAAGGTAGTGAAGTGTTTTCTAGACACGGTCCAGAAGAGAGTGTATATTTCTAAAGCTTGGATTCAATCTCAATCAATAAATCTTTATTTGTATAGCGCTAACTCGTGAAAAAAGTTGTCTCAAGGTACAGGATTCTGGGGAGTGGAAATATTCTTTGAAAAAGAAGACAATGTTTCACTCTACACTTATGTGGATGGCGTCTGCTACCTGATCAAGAGTTGCACCCATAACTACTTTCTTTGTTAACTAATACAAACTTCTATACACTTGCAGAAATACATAAAACGATGTGGGCTAATCATGGGAACTTGACTGGGAACAATGCCAAGGCTTTGTGCTTTCTTTTCATAATTCAATGTTTCCTCAGTTTCTGAGTAAAGTGAGAAACACATGACAGAGTCACATCTCACAAAGTGAAAAAAAAAAAAACCCTCTGGTCATGTGGCTTTCACAGCAGCTGCAACAGGTTCAACTCTCAAGATGGTTTTAGTTGATCTCGGTGACCATATCTGCAGGCAGTAATATGATGAAGCAGGGGAAGGTGAACTGGGTGGAAAAATGTGTCCAGATCCCAACCCAACCTCAGGCTAAATCTGTCCATCACATTACCTCATATGAACAATGACTCCTTTCTGACCATACTCTGTGTCAAATCAACAGAAACAACTACCTCTTAAAATGTTTGCATTTGACCAGTTGAGATAATTCCACTGAACCCTGAGGCTGCATTACTTTTCTGCACTTGGTATTTTTACATGGAGATAAAAAAAGTGACTTTACTATGTTAGTCTGACTTAAACTGGAACTTTAAATGCATGCAAACACGTTAGTCTGACTAAATTGGTCCAATTCGAACACATAGATAATGCATTTCAGGATTTACTTAGGCCTTAATCGGCCCAAAACTGGACTAGCAAGTCTAAGCATGCTGCAAAGCCCCCACATAGTGCTTTGACCCAGGAGACAAACAGCAAATGTGTGGCATAGCGGAAGTCGCGGTTTTTACTGCCTTGTCAAAATGCTAGAGTGATAGTGTGCATTGCATTTGTACCAAAAGTAAAGCTAAGAGTATGCATGAAATGTAAAGTGCTGTAGAGTAGTCCATGTTTTCACCGTTCCACTTACAACCTGTTTGCAGCTTGCTTACTTGTTAGCTCAAAGGGAGCAACCCTGCTTTTTTTTTCTTTTTTTCTTTCTCTTCTCTCTTTTTCTTTTCTTTTCTTCTTTTTAAATTGTAATTTGTATTGCCTTTTCCCATCATGGCCAGGGGACTACAGATGAAAACTAGCCTTCTGGCTAATTCTGGCTTTTTTTAACCATGTGTAATCATGTGTTTTATGAAATTGCACTGTCCCCTTTTAAATAAACTAATAATAATAATAATAATATCGCCACCTACTGTAGAGGAGTTAGACATACTTCCATCAATACATTAATTCTTACCTGGTGCTTGTATACTGAGACAGTAGTCCAGTTAAATCGAGCTATAAAGGTAGCTTGACTTAACTGTGCATGCAAACTTACTGAGTGTTTAACTAGATGGAGCAGTGGCCATGTGTTACAACAGCTGTACTTAACTCTAAATGAGTGAGGAAATGTATCGATCTGTGGCAAACCTCAACCGAAAAATAGCTTTGAAGTGTTTTAAAGGGACTAAATCTCTGAGCGAGGTTTGTAAATTATTTAAAGAGGATTGTCCACCAAGTCATGACCCTCAGGTATTAGTGAAATGTCTCTTTAAAGTCCTTAAACAGGACCATAGGGCTTTGCTTATCTTTCTCTCAACCTTTGACCGCTGGACTACCACAACCTGACCTCTGTGCGTGTGCGTTTGTGCGTGTGTGTCCAACCTCAGGCGATGTGTTCCTGCTGCAGACCAGGGACAGAAAGAACCCCCTGGTGTACACTGTCTTCTCCACTTCCAGGTCAGTGTCCATTCATTTCGTGTGTGCGTGAGTATGTGTGTCCATTTGTGTTTTGATGTTGCTAACCCAGCTTCCCCCTGTCCCCCAGCAGCAGTGTATTTAAAGGCTCTGCTGTGTGTCTCTACTCCATGAATGACATCCGGAGGGCCTTCCTGGGGCCGTTTGCTCACAAAGAGGGGCCCAACTATCAGTGGGTCCCCTTCCAGGGAAAAGTCCCCTATCCCCGCCCAGGAATGGTATGTCAGGGACCGTCAGGTCTAGTCCATTGAGTGTCAAGTGTCTCTACCTCTGTTAAATACTTACAAAAGAAATGTTGTGTGGAAAAATGTTGAGGTCATTGTTATTTGAAGTAGTGAGACACTCTGCTTATTACTCATTCACATTCTACATTTACGATGCACTCTATTTTTATCAAAACCATACATTTGTAAACTTTTGAATCTAAAACATATGATAAGCTTAAAACTTAGATGAAATGAATAAAGCAGCTCATATTAATTCCACCTTAAAGCTCCTGCGAGGCCTTTTTGTGTCGATTTTGGACAGAGTGTCTCACATGCAACTTGCAATGAATCTTTGGCATGGAAAATGTTTATAAAGGCTGTTTCTGCAGAATGTTCTTTATCACCTTGTCAGACACCTACCCCTCGGCAGGGATGGCAGGGTTATAAAATAAGTAAATAAAAAGAATGAATCTTGTTGCATATGGTCTGGTTAGCTATTTTAGGACATATAGAGGCATCTGATTGAATTTAATTCAGTTTCAAAACCAGGTAAAAAACCCTAACAGGAGCTTTAATGTATATTTCTGCCCTGAGTTAATGCCTCACTGGTCAATATGTTATTTGATAATGATATACAATGAAGCCACTATTCATAGTTATTTCTGTTAATGGTTTTTTAAGTAAGTAAACTTTAAATGCAAAGCATTTGCTTATTTAATATCATTCATTCTAATACAGTACTTTAAAGTTGTTTGTTTCTATGGTACGTACAAATCATTTTATGAAAGGGTCTTGGAAGGTTTTAAAGCCTTGTTTATAACATTTGTAATTGGGGAACTGAACTGTTAAAAGTGTAATTGTTATCCATACTGTATGTACTGTACAGTACTTAATTTGTCCAACAACCATGGGATATTATACTTAAAGACACTTAATACACTTGCAGTATTCAGTATGGGACCTCATTTAATCCCAAAGCTCTCCACAAAACCTCCCAATCAATATGTGCTTATCAGAGCTCTTACTTTCTGCTAAGCACACAAGCGTAGCGTCAGCAGGATTTGTTATGCAGAGCTTCAGCTGTAACTGCCACAGCAGAACAATCCCCATTGTATTTCTGCAGAATGGTAATTGTGTTTGGCCTACAGTAAACCCTCGCTCACGCCATCATCACCTCACTGTAGTCGAAAAAAATTTGCGGAACTAATCAAATTACCGAAAAAATAATCTTGCTTCAAGTGAATTATGCAAAGTTGCCTAGAAAGCAGAGTCAGTGTTTGAAATGCATGAGCAAGATCAGGAGTCTTTCTCTGGTTGTATCTACTGTCTAAACTTTAAATGAGTTCAGAGAACTGCATGATGCTACAGCATTTTTTAATAACATCTGAGAATCCTAGAATGAATGTACTAGATAAGAATTTTAAACCAAGTGTGAAGCTTGACTCTGATCATGAGAAAATCTCTCCTATCCCTGTGATCCATCGCACCATAATCACTTCACTGTCTCCTGCTGGACTGTGGCTTTGCCTAGTGAAAATGTAATACCAGCAACAGGCAGAGCAGTCACAAAACCAAAGCTTATCAAATGTTGTTTGGCTTATGATTGACTTTCTAAGTGCACAAAGTTCCTTTTGTTCACCAAAGCTACAAAAAATTCCATGTAGTAGTTCAGAACTAAGAACTTTGAATTGCTGTTTTTTGTCTAAATGCTCTTGTAAAGTAAAATATGTATAATTACACATTCCCAAATCTCCAGGAAAATATTTGCATATCAAAATCACTTGAGTTGAAGGGCGCACTCACACTAGACAATCCATACCGTGCCCAAGCCGATTCACCTCCAAAGTCCAGTTCGTTTGACTAGTGCAACTAAAATTGATCCTATAAACGTTTAGGTCATCCACAGCCATTTGCGAGACTCCTTTCTGTGCTTCATCACTTCATTGAAACAAGCTGTGATTTATTTGTATTGGTAAGGGACGTACTGCTGTAGATTGATTTTATATTTCTGTATCGCTTTCCATCAGTGTCCCAGCAAGACTTTTGGCAGTTTTGAGTCCACAAAGGGTTTCCCGGATGATGTGATCCAGTTTGCGCGTCACCACCCTCTGATGTATAACCCTGTCTACCCGATGAGCAGACGGCCTATCTTTGTTCGAACCAACGTTGACTACAGCTTCACACAGATAGCTGTGGACAGAGTCAACGCTGCAGACGGACAATACGATGTCATGTTTATCGGCACAGGTGACGTACTTATTTTCAGTTTTTACCTTTACCTTTTGGAAGTTACTTACATGTATATTTAAAGTTGGAAATGATGTGATAAAATACAAAAAATGACTCTCCCTCTCGTTCTTTCTTTTTTCTTTTACAGACAAAGGGACAGTTCTAAAAGTGATCAATGTTCCTAAGGAGAGCTGGAACAACATGGAAGAACTTCTTCTGGAGGAGCTGGAGGTCTTCAAAGTAAGTTAACTCAGACAAAGCTTATTTCTTAAAAAAAATATTGTGTACTGACTGTATATGAACTTAGAAAACATGTCACATGTTTTAATTCATTGCTTTCCTTTCTCCGCTATCCAGGATGCTTCATCTATCGTCGACATGCAAATCTCATCAAAACGGGTATGTTTTTATACTTCAAATCTGATGGAAAAAAAGAAAAAGTGTTGTTCCTCATGATCACAAATCCAATTGATTTGCATGTTAATCAGCAAAACAATATATTCAATAATGCCAAGGGTGTGCCAAAGCAGAATGGTACACTGCCAACAGTCCCAGCAGGCAGGATTTTGAACCAAAGCAAAGCACTTTTTTTACAAGCTGAGGCAGCACTATACAGAAATATTGAAGGGCAGGTGTAGGGCAAGGGACTAAGAATAGAACAGTCTAAGAGGAGGACAGCAACAGAAGTTGACAGGAGGAAACTGGTTGTAGACCAGAATCAGAGGCAAAAAGAGGCTGCAGTGTAGGAACAATCTCTCAGTGGATACGTTCAGAAAGTTTATAAAAGATGAATTTAGGTTGATAAAAACAGGGCAAGGCATAATAGATGAATGCAGAGATAAACCTTTGTCAAAAAGGCCAACGGTCTTTGGACAAAGTGCTGTAGTGTCTATCAGCAACTACTTAGTGTTAGTGGTGTCAGCAAGCTCAATAAAATGGAAAAAGGAGCCACAAAGGGCATGCAGCAGGCGGGATGTTAGGAAGCTAAGGGAGAGCAGATTAAAAAACAGCTGAAGCTATAGAATGGAGTGTATGGAGTGTTGCTTGCCAGGATGAGTTTGCAGGAGAGAAATATAAATGAAGAGTTAGGTAATAGAGCATGTCTGCTCTTTGCTTTTGTAAGGTGAGCAATTCAAGAACATATTAACAAGGTGCAGTAGATTGGAGGTGGTTGCAATTTTGGAACTAGTAACTTTTTGTAAGACCAGATGAGCTTGATAAGTAGGGATAAGAAGGGCTGGCAGGCAGCATCACTGTAATACCACAACCCGCAAAGTGCAATGGATGTAGCCAGTGGGGCCAGCCGAGGCAGTACAACAAACACAATGTAGACATGGTGAGGTCAGGCTACAGAGTATTTGCTACTGTATGTATTTGTGTTAGTGTAGGAGTTAAACTTAGCTACAAGGTAAGTTAGGTCAGGGCCATAGGGGCGGTGACCCTTGCCACTGGTCCCAGGATATTTAAGATGATGACAGTTCTAAAACGGCCCTTTAGAGCAGTGGTTCCCAACCTTTGCTGAGCCCCCCCAGGACCCACATGAAAACAGGAATAAATGGCTGTAAAAAAAACCAACATAAAATCTAAATGTCTACCGCGACACACCTCCAACCCCTCTCCCCTCGCGTTCGCACAAAGGAGTTATCAAATTGGAACGTACCATAATTTAGCACTAAGTGCTAAACGCCTTCGTTGAGCTGCATTGTTGAGTTAGCAGGCTAATGGTAGCCCTCTTTAGTTAGCTCGTAGCGTCACATTGCATGTAAATTTACACAGAATGACCGTGATCTAAAAACGCTTAAGTGACATTCAAATAAGCAGTGAGTATGTTATTCTTCTTTTATATCGTCCCTCACTTAAACAGCTTTTATATGCAAGGGGATGAGCCCCGTCCATGTAAGCACGATGTAAATACGGCTCAGACAACATCACAGACAGAGGGACTCGTGCTTCTCACTCATTGTAGACAGTCATGACTCAGAGATACATTTATAGAGAATATACTGGATTTCTGCTTTATTTATGTGTAAAATGTCACAAATTCAGTCTTTAAATAAACTTTCCAGTAAGTGTGTTCATTCATCATTATTTTAGTTAATATGTGCATATCTAATTTTGACATCTCTGGCCCTGAGATTTTTGGCGCCTCTCCTAGGGGGGGCCAGACCCAGACTAAAGATTGGGAACCAATGCTTTAGAGTTTGTTTCTCCTCTGTGTCCCCACAGCAACAACTATATCTGGGCTCAAACACAGGGATCGCTCAGGTCCCTCTTCACCGCTGCAGTGTGTATGGAAAGGCCTGTGCTGAGTGCTGCCTGGCCAGGGACCCATACTGCGCCTGGGATGGAACATCCTGTACCCGCTATCTGCCAAACACCAAGAGGTCTGTGACAGAAACACGCTAGTAATCCAAACCCAATTAGGGTTCATTACAGTTAGAAATACAAAACATATACTCTATTTGCAAGAAATATCAACTGCTTAAATCCTCATAGGAAATTCTGTTAACCGCTTGTTGACAATTCTTTCAGACGTTTCCGTCGACAGGATGTGAGGAATGGAGACCCCAACACCCTTTGCTCTGGAGGTATTATTTAAAAACTTTTGTTTGGAGAAAATGAACCAATAAAAGCTCATGTAGCGATGACCACTTTTGTAAGCTGCCCCCCCCCCCCCCCCCCCCCAACAGAGGTATTTTCAATAAATAAGAACAAAGCTTCACTCTGATCCTGCTCCAACTCAGAGACTCTTGGCATCTGACATCTCGCTGTCTCTGTGCCAAAACCCCCCCAAAAAAAAACCCAAATCCTTCCACCCTTCACTTCTGGGTAACCTCTGCGCGCCCCCCCCCAGACCACAATACCCTCATTCTGTTGCTATCTGTCTTTCTGCCACATAATTGAAGTGGATAATCGCTCATACTCAAAGAGCTCCTGGGTAATATGATCACATCATATGGCATGCAAGCTGGATTGTGTAAAAATAATGAAGACCAGGATAATTCTCGCTGATGAGATGGAGACTGCCTCACAGCACTCTGCAGGGGACGGTTTGGTAGTTTATACTCTCTTGTTTCTCCAATGATTTGTGTTGTGGGCTCTTGAAGACTTCGGTTTTATCCTGACCTAAGCATGGACTTTATGTTTTCCTGTTATTATAAATCTTGTACAAATACAAGAAAATGTACCAATACTTCCTGCCAAGGTTAATACCACAGATGCAGAAATGTTGTCATCATTCATATTGGCAACATGCACGACAAAGATCTGGACAAATAGAGCCCTTGTTAGAGTTCACACATCTATCATATGACCACATCAACCCACTTAAGTTCTGACAAATATTAACAACTGTTCTAAACGGTGCTTTGTATTATTGTGTGAATTTTCCCATTGGCATCCTCACACACTGGCAGCCTTTAATCAGTGGTGACAAGTGGTGGTGCTGACTTTAATGCATTACAACAATCTTGTGATCAAGATGTGTTTGCATCACACCTTGGCATCACAAGTCATTTCCATTAGTTATTTGGTATTCATAGATCAAGGAAACAGTGAGCTGTGGTTTTGGAGTCAAACATTATCCATCATTTTATCTGGCATGGGTCAGTCATGTTGTATACACTTTGGACGAGGCAAGTCAGGAAAGGAAAGGTCTGAACAGTTTAAGCAATTTCCCCTCCTGGCCTTTCTGCATTGTTCTGACCTGTCCTGTCTTGCCCTGTCTCTTCTTTTTGTCTTTTTTTTTTTCTTGCCTGGATTGTTAGTTTTGAACAGTTGTCTTGAGCAACAGTAGACCCATAATGTCCTTGTCTCTGCTGCCCCCTTCAGACCACCACAAGTATCGTGCTGCAGAGAGGAAGCTTTATGGAGTTGAGGGAAGCAGCTCTTTCTTGGAGTGTATCCCAAAATCCCTTCAGGCCAGAGTGACCTGGACCTTCCAGAAACATCCACAGAACCCAAGGGAAGAGGTGAGAGTGATGGAGAGATTTAAACTAAGATCTGACAAGGAATTTGTTTTGTTAAATAAGATCATTTGAGCTGTAATCCTCTTAAAGTCCTCCATAACACTGCCATTAAAAATTAGCAACAAGAAGTCAGGGGAAAGAAAAAGGAGCTTCAGTACCTGTTTCTGGTCAAACTAAGCCAACGGAGACTCTGTAAGAGTCATACATTAGCTTCCTTTCCCTTACCTCTTCCATTTATCAAAGTCAGAACCAATGTCTGAGACTAAAGCTCATTTGTAGAAATGATTTTAATGTGTTCATGAAAACGGCTCCAACAGTTCAATGAAACTGTCTTTTGTTTACCAGGTGCGTCTAGACGACCGTATCCTCCAGACAGACAGAGGACTTCTGATTCGCCGTGTCCTGAAGAGAGATATCGGCATCTACCAGTGTCACGCCATGGAACATGGCTTCACCCAAACCTTGCTGGGTATCACCTTAGAAGTAGTACCTTCAACATCCTCTTCAGCCTCCAACCTACCCTCAGATGCCCCTGTCCGGTTAGACCCCCGTAGCGGAGGTGGGCCCCCAATGACCAATCAGAAGCTTTGGTACAGGGACTTCATGCAGTTGGTTGACCATCCAAACCTCAGCACTGTCGACCAGATTTGTGAGCAAGTTTGGGCACGCAAGAACGCAGAGGCTGGCCAACTGGATAAGAGCTTTCCTGCTCCAGGGAAGGAAGTCCCACCTTTGGGCCCTGCTGTCCGCCCAGCTAACAAGAAGTGGAAGCATCTTCAGGAGATAAGGAAGGGGAGAAACCGCCGGACCCACGATGGTAAACCAAACCCTCGGGCGCCTCGTAGCGCAGGGGAGTAACAACATAGAGAAAGAAATGGAGGGAGAAAAGATTGACTGATACAAGATGAAAAGAGGAAAGTGATTGAAAGAAAGTAAAAGACTAAGTACTTCTGGAGGTGTTCACACATACAGATACACCCACGCACATAAAAACACATGCAGACACACACACACGGCACCTCCTCTATTGTGTATATTTATCAATGGATGCTCCCACTATATGGTACCCTAATCCCTGAGTCCTTGTCCCACTGGCCAGCCCCTGCATGTGCTGCCTACTGCCCAACTTGATTCTGCACGATCCCTTTACACTGTTCCACTAGAGTAGTCGAGTGTACAGTTACTTGAGGTGTGGGAATGAACTTACACACACCTGACGTTCCCTATGCCACTGACTGTATATGGAAGGTGTGTTCACAGCAAAGAGATTTCCATATCTTTTGTTAGGTATATGTGATCGACACATTTTATGAAGATAGAGGCTCACAGTATGAACACCTAACTTCTGGACTACACCACTTGAAACAGGCCCAGAGTTTTTTGGTTGAACTTTCCTCATGAACTGAAGATGTCATGCCAATGGACACCACTGATGGAACTGATTGCTGCACATGACGGGGAGGAATGGAGAAACGTGACGACTGGAATATACTGGAATATAATGGTCTCTGACGGGAAACACAGCTTACTACACACGGGCAATTGCACGAGCATGCACAGAAACGATTTTGAAACCATTTCTTTTTCACTAACAGGATGAATTATTTAACTTCCCGTAGTGCTCTTCCTGCTAATATTTCCAGTCACATTTCACATAGTTCATCTGAGCATTTAACACATTTCAGTGATGGAGGAGGTGGAGATCCCAGCAGTGTGGGGAAGCCTGTGAAACAGACCAGCATGTTGCAGAACTGGTTATTATATATTAGGGTTTCTTAGTGGGTTTCCTTAGGCACATTGTTGCAGCAAAAGAAAGAAAAACACAATACAGTCATGGCTGTATCTGAGCAGATATGATTATATTTCTTAACTGGTCCAAACCACTACAGAATGAGGAGGGGGATGGGGACTACTGGCATTCCATGATGTGACAGAGGGATGAGATGTTTACACTTCACAGACCAAGCTGGAGTACAAAGAAGTCACTCTCTCAAAGCAAAGAAGCCCAAATATGACTGAGATTACATCTAAGCAAGTTTTAGATGTGAGGTATCACAACAAACACAAACAGCAGACCTATTAGAGAAGTTTTTTTTTCTTTTTAAATATACCAAAACTTGGTTTTATTTTTGGCTAAATCCGATGTAATGTGCATAATTGTTAAGGAGAAGGGTTGACATGGTGGTTTGAATGGAAAGCATTTAAACAATGAAAAAGGAGGGGAGCAGACATGTTGCTGTGCTACAGTACACTACAGCATGATATTTATGAGGTTTTTTTAGATTTCTCTTTTGTATTCTAAATGGTACTTGTACACCTTGAGCTTTTACACTGTCCATGCATATGTTGTTTGTAATTAGTAAAGATATGCAAATAATATGAGACGAGCAAGTCACTGATGCCTCATTCACAATGGTACAATGCACAAAAGGCTGCTTCCCACAATGCACCTCTCTGTCCGAAAAGAAAACAATCAGTAACAAAAGAACAAACACACTTTCATCTGACTTCACACACTGTTGGATTCACTTCTTAACGCAGTGTTGCGGTCATCGATATCATTGACTTTTTGCTGCTTAACGATGTCATATCTGCCTAACGGACATTTAGTGCGACTATGTCTTCCTTCTCTGTCTTTGGTGTGATCTCTCTCTGTGTATTATCTGTAAAGAAACCTTGTTTGTGGGTCGTCTGTGCTAACATGGTGTGTGAAGCCTGCCCCCTAGTGTCTATTGTGTGTACAGGCTCAGACTGAGAGCCTGCCAGTGGTACAATGCTTCATTATATCATAGTCTATTCCACATGACAGAAAGCAACCAGCATTGTAAGATAAAAGTGTGCGTTTATCTTTTACATTCATGAAATGTCAATATGATTTTTATGATGGTTTAATTTGTGTCTGCATCATATTTATCAGGAGTATCATGGATTGAAATGGACTGGATTTCACTCTGTAAGTTTTGACCCTGAGAAGAAGAGGCAGCACAGACTCGGTCTGTGAGTGGATATTAGATGTATGGAATCATTGTTGTTGTTATTTATATACCTTTTTCTAGAGATGTAATTAACTCTTTAAGTGAACTGAACTGACTGAATAACACCTGCAAAAGGGACACTCTGCGTTTTGACTCAGCATCCAGGATTTCCCGCAAAAAGATTCAAATAAAAACAAGTTTAAATGTAAGTCTATATGCTCTATCTGAATTTAGGCCACAGATTGATTGAGTTAATCCACTTCATGTAGATTTAACTTAATAGTTATGTACTTAATTTACAGATCTTTTTACATTGGTAGTGATGTCAAAATTGCCTGAGTCTCCCTCTTAAACCAGCTGTTGTTTTGTGCTCTTTTGAAATTGCATGACCAATGTTAGTGGCTAACGCGTTTGACAATGGTGCAGTGGCGAGAAAGAGCGAGAGAAAGAAAGCACAATGTTGAATATTATTATTATTATTATTCCTATGTATTTATGTGCAAAGATAAGCTGATATGTTGTTGTGGTGGATTTTTATTTTTCTTATAAATGTAGATTTACGTCTGTATTGTTCATTGTTCTGCTGAAAAAGAATCCTCAACGTTGTCTGGACATTACAGCCAATGGGAAAACTTCTTCTGAACACAGTGTCCAATTAGTTTGTGGTTCACACAGCCCTCCAATCAACACTCCCGTTGTATCCCATGCCATGTGACGCACCCCTGTATGATAGCTCCAAGGAGAGGATTGTTTGTGTGTGTGTGTGTAAGTAAGAAAGATGTGTGCTTGTGGTTGTGTGTGAGTTTTGGGGGAAAGCAGAGCTTTGTATATAATGGCAAAGGAGCAGTGGTGTGTGTGTGTGTGGAGAGCGGTCTGTAAGTGGAAGTTCAAGGTGGATGGCCAAAGTTAACATGGTGCACTGTAATTCTCCCAGAGGTCTTTGTGAAATGTCATGTCAGATTGTTTTTGATTAACACAATAAAAATATGCAGTTACTTAAAAATGAAAGTCTGGATCTCTTCTTTAATGTAACAAGGATTTAGGTCATTTTGAAGTGATAGTGAAATTCTATTCACCATCAGTGGTATCCTAACTATCAGTGGTACGCTCAGGATCATTACAAATATTTAGAAAAGCTTAAAGTTGGTCATGAATGTAAGTCAAAAACAATGACCACCATGGGGAAAATAAATTTAGTATTTTAGATGTGTGAAGTTTTGAACTAGTTTATTCTGGTTGGGGATTCTAAATGGTGTCATCTGTGCTTTGACCACCAGGTGGAAGCCATGCTTTACATTACAGTCCGTTATACATGAGAAAGTCCCAAAGATTTTTTTCTTTAATGTGAACATACACTACAGTTATTTCAGTAATAGGCTACAGTTCAAATGAAGCATGTAAGGTGAAAACTGTTAGGCCTAATAAGACTTTGCATTCTAAAGAGTTGTAGGATTTAATGTCAAAAGTGTGCAATTTTTACATAAAACCCGTGAAACTAACATCTGAACAAACAAATACACCCACGGAAAGTTGCTACTTCTAAATGGCCAGTTGCTGTGTTTTTACCATCTCTGGGCACACTTACAATTGCACATATAAGTTCAAATAACTTAAAAAAAAAAAAAAAGAAACTCAGTGAATTCAACATGCATCGTTAAATCGAATGCATTTAACCAAGTTGAACCAAGTTTTTTAGATTGAAAATCAAAAGCCGAACCAGGTGATTGAATTCGGCTAATGGCGCAGCACGCATTGAACTCTGACCTTAATGCACTTCCTCTTAGACAGAGCGCCACCTTTCAAAAGTTCTCTAGTTAGGCCTCGGTAACAAGGGTGTATTGCAATAAATCAGTTTGTATTACTTAAACGACCATCTACTCAATCAAAAACTGTTAACAGAGTGATGATGAACTTACTACGACTCATACAGGTGCTTTTTATTGGGCTGATAAACATTTAGTAACGCCACTCAAAGAAAAGCAGGAGGATTGGGACGAAGGGGACGTGTCCGCGTCTTTTGCTGTGGATCCCGGTATTACCGATGATATGCAGAAATCCCCGTGAGTCCACGAACAGTTTAGCAATTAACCTATTTGAGGAACAGCAGCGGAGACTGGCGGACCTGTAACCTGGCACTGTTGGAGATCAACACCAAAAGACCAAGGGCCCCGGTTAGCAGAAAAAAATGGATGCCTTCACCCTGAAAACAGATGGATTCCTTCATCATGAAGACATCAAAAGGTAGGAGCGGTTTTTTTCGGCAGTTGTGTGTTAACGCTGAAGGCTTGTAGGCTATTTTGTCTTTGCCTTGCTCACTTGTGCAATCAATATGGAATGAATTCATGTTATTTTATATGTTGACATGTTGGTTACTGGCAGCTGTGCTCGTGTGATGTCAGTGTCTGAGGGTGATGTGCGCGTAAAATGAAATGTGATGCTTGCTGCGTGTGTGCAGGTCCTGTAACTGGCTCAGTCGCATGTAATGTTACACTCAGAAGTGTGCATGTGGGCAGGCATGTTGCCTTCAGTTGAATATTCCACTTTTTGTTTAACATAGAAAGACCTTTCAAATGTTGTTGGACAGGTGTTTATGCGCGCTTGAGTGTGTGATTGTGCGTCATTGCGCACATTGGTGTGTGCGCAGTGTTGGAAGCACATTGATTGAAAATCGTCTGTTTGAGAGTAACTTTACTTAAAAGATGAGAACCCCCATAGCACCTGCAAAAAACAGAATCAGATTAAATAAAGCAATCATTAAATTAAACTGTCTGCAACACCTGTTAATACAGCCTTCAGCCTTTCCAGTGTCACTGACAGCTCCACCTGTCTTCAACATAAAACACATTCAATCACACTGCTTCTCATTAGGACAATATTCATCTAGTTTGTCAAATGCAACACCCAACACATCTGGTTTGGCCATCAATATCAACTGGGTCACCCATGGCATCAGAGGCAACAGTTTCTTTTGTCTTCTCTTTAAGTTACACACAGTGTATGTAAAAAAGAAAAGAAAAAGAAATGACTGGACCATGAATACAATCAAAAGTGTTTAAAAAAACCCTCCCTGAAGTACAATGGCAAAGACAGAAAAGCTATATTTATGGGGTCCTATTCATACCCTCCCACTCAGCACCCCCCTCCTACCCCTTCGGTTCCCCAAGTATATCAGTGTCTCCATCTTTGACATTAAGACCCACATTCCTCATACTAATATCATCATGAGCTGCCTGTCAGCGCTGAGAACACAGATACACAAAGGACCATGCAACACAGAACACACAAACACACACACACATACACACACGCACACAAATAAGTGAGGCCACTTGCATTCCTTAACACATGGAAAACCTTCGCATATGTCAAAGTAGTCAGTGGCATACATGCACACGTAGTGCACGCATACACACACACAAATGCAGCATGTGGTCAGCAGTCATAAACACAAAATTAAATTGGGTCCATATTACTCAAACTGGCAACCCATTAGTTCCCCAGTGTTTTCAATGGCCTTCAGTTTTTCTGTTCTGTACGTGTGTGTGTGTGCGTGTGTTAAAATGGGCCTGTAAGGGTCCGTGGGGTCCTGATTGAGGGCTCATTTCCGCATGCTGATTTTACTGGGTACCAACCGTCATTGCATGTGTGCTTGTTTTTTTACTTCTTATTTCAGGGGGACCAATTTTTTTTAGAAAACTTTAGGACATTTCATGAATTCAATATTGTTCAGTGTTGTAAAGAAAACCATAGACATGCCCCAGATGTTCAGCGACACATCTGTTGTTGTGACCTGGTGCTATATGAACGAAACTTAGTTTACCTGACTTATGCTGTAAGTCAGGCGCTTATGTAGATTTGCCACAATTTTCATGTACAATACAGTTTTGTAATTTTGATATAAACTCCTATTAGGTCTACAAAGATTTGAAACCTCTCCAGTGCAGTGATGCACAGACACACAATTTATGTACAGCTGGATTAGCATATTGTCATCAGATCCCAGATCATTGTCCATTTTTTATGCACAACCACCTAAAAATGTCCTGTAGAGTTTGCAGTTAAGCTATTTTGATTGTCCTGTAGTCTGCACTTACACACAGGTGTACTCCTAAAGTTGTATGCATCTTCCACCCTGTGCTGTTATACAGGTTTGTTTGTGTGTGCATCCGTGTGTGCTTGTGTGTGATGCAGGTGTATGTCTTGTCGTAAAGGAAATGCATGACCTTATTTTCATTATAGGGTAAATGTTACTTGGCACACAGTGGCCTTCAATATGAAATATGATACCAGTGACAACATACATACACATCACTAAAGCCCATATACACTGGCATGTTTACATTCAATTTGTCGCACCAGTAAAACCGAATAAAGAAAGCTTTTTAAAGGCATTCCCATGCAACTCAATACAATGTTAAACATAGACATATATGGAACCCACTGAATGCCAAAGTTCTCAGTGAACTCATAATAGAATTGAGCTTGGAGCATGCCATTTTGACCTGTACCAATGCCATCAATGATTTTTTTTTAGACACAGCTTTGTTTTTCGCTGGCCAAGTAATAAGAGGTGTATTTTAGAAAAGCGGTTGCCTGGTGCGACTATTCTCTACCCCTTATCTTGGTTTGTGACTTTTTTTGCAAACATGTTCACGTCCAAGTTTACGATCAACCATTCCTCATTTTCACTGCCTTTGCAACAGTTTGATGTGTAGTCGGTGGTGATTCACTAAGATACAGATCAGATCAGTGAAGGTGATGTGTGTGCACAGATAGCGTAGCACACATTAAGAAATCATGCATGTGGTAAACTTCCATAAATGGTATCTGGAAGTGTTTTCTGAATGTAGCATGATGCAGCAGGTCAACAGTCTACAAAGGGACTTTTTATCATCCCTCTCCATTTTTAGAGTTCACTTGTACTGGCCAGTTCAGCGAGCCCTTTGAAAACTTCAGTCAGCCTTGGTAATTATTTTAACTAGATAAAAGCACATCTACACCATAGTCTTTTAAAAATATACAGAAAGGAAATGATGATATGATGTAACATTACATACTACTAGATCATAAAATGCCACAGTATGACAAGAAGTACACAAATGTGTCTCTATAACATTTCTCTGAACCTTTACCACCCACCTTTCTGCCTGAGTCAAAATACATGTTCACCAATAAAGGTTTACTTCAAACCAGAAGCAGTTTTTTGTGGCATGACAGTGTCAGAAGATGACATGCAAAGCGTCCAATGACAAAGGAATACAGGTGTGTGGTGGGGGGGAATCGTACAGCATAGTATTGCAATATTTTGTGTGGCGATATTATATCTTCTCATGGCTGCCAAGTATTGATATTTTTATTATATTAATAGCAAATATGCTTTTTTAATTTTCAATTACTGAGGGGATTGCACAATTCATTTTGAAGAAGTTGCATTGTTAAAAATTCATGTTCAAGTTCGATTTGACTGAAATACCAGCTGCAATGTTACACCTTTGCTAGTGCACTATAAGTACAAAGGCATGATGATGGTGCAACTTCGCTCCGGCGCTGTTGCGGAACCGCAGTCTGTAAGCAGTGATACGGATGAAGACTCAAAAACTATGCAACGGAAAACTCCCCTTTTTAACCTTAATTGAAAAAAGATTAACCCTGTCTTGCCTAAAGCATATGCACAGTAAACACACACGCACACGCACACACACACACACACACACACACACACACACACACACACACACACACACACACACACACACACACACACACACACACAACAGCTACCAGGCAATGAACAGAGTGACAGGTCTAATGATTTATGAGCCTACTTAACAGTAATTACCTCGGTGATTAGCCTTAGCAAGTAAGGGAGCCTGTTGACACAAAGGAGACAGGGTTCCCACTAACCAACCATAGTTAGTCATTCACACACACACACACACACACACACACACACACGCTTGACTGCGGCTGGATTTACAGAGATGGAGGCCTAACACCTTGACACCCCCCTTTAGCAAATTGTCCCTCTACAGAACAAATGGATTAGACACAAGTGAGAAAACAGAAGAGAAACGGAGGACGGAAAGTATCAAAAGAATAAAATGAAAGAAAGAAATACAACATTAAGTCGCAGAACAGACTTTGACAAATAGATTGCATGAAAAAAATGTGAACAGAAAGGATTATTGAAGGTTTATTTGACTTGAAGTTAGCCAGCAGCATGGGATAGTTTATCCAACTCAGACATAAACATACCCTGAATTATCTCCAATTACCACCTACACCGGCCAAATCATTCCATTAGGAGTTTTTAAGAGTGTTGTTCTACAAAAGAAACAAATAATGTAATGATTGGCTGCTCTAATACTAGCGCCTCTCTGTTATGTCAGGTGCCAACGCATAACGTGTGAGCAGGCAGTTTGAATACCAGGCTGTTTTTGAGCTCTGTTTAAAGGGTATGTGGACTTATAATGTACGTGTTCTGCCAATGTGAAATGTCCCCTGAGCAGAATCAGGTTATTTGATCATCTGTGTGAGTGAAGGGGGCTGCTGTGTCCCTGGATCACACCTCATTCCATCACCTCTTTACATGGAAAGGCTGGAGTAGAGTGAGGAGTTCATAGCTCATACCTAAGTGACAAACTGTATGACTGGAGGTCATTATTAGGCACCTCCAAAATGAGCCCCTACGACTGTTTCAAAATGACTCCTAAGAGAGTTTTCTGCCACCTACATGGTAAAGAAGTTGGCAACTAAATGCTTTATGATTGGAAAATGCCAAAAAGGTGAATGTCTGGCAATTTGTCCTTTTTCCCTCATTAATTAATTCTTCCAAAAAGTTCACATACTCATCTGTGATGTTTAAACTCAAAGATAGATTGTGGCAATCAGGGGCATTACTGATACTGATGTGTAAAATGACAAATTATCCGATTGCCTGATCCGATATGTATTTTCTTCGAGTATTTTTTTAATGATTTGTTTGTGAACCTTGTTCTCTTGAAATCAGAGATGTACCGATTGGAAAAATCAGGGCCGATGGTTTGGTGTAGGACGCCCTATCTTTGTAAAAGATGGAGTATATACAGTATGACCTATACCATGACATATACACACACACACACACACACAAATGGTAGTTTGCTGGACAGTTAACAATACCTCCGTCAGTGTGTTCTAGCGGGAGGCATGACTTCCTGCTGGTCAAGGTTAAACCACACCTTCAGGAAGGAAGTGACCACTGCGTTTTAGTAAAAATACTTCCCATGAACACTCATACTAACACACACATGGTCACTACCCTTCCACTGTACTGGATTGTAAATCAATACACCAGTTTAAGGCTGTGTGTGTACTGTACATGTGTGTGGCTGGCTGCAACGTGTTTTTGATCAAAATGTAATAAAGCTTCAGTCAATTGTAAGAGAGAGAGAGGGCGAGCTACATTGACATTTTTACAACCGTAGCTATATAGGTAAGTGTGTATGAAAAGGTTCGGTCTCAGGTGGCTAGTTCCAGAGGTGCCTGCACTGTAACCCAGTACAGCTGTCGCAGAACACACACACGCACACACACACACACACACACAAACACTAGCACACACTATCTCACACACACACAATGGCCTTAGGCAGGTCATTACCTCTGACACAGTCAATGCATCTGGTAAAATACAGAAAGGAGAAAAAGAATTAGCCCCGTTCATAAACAGGATGAAAAAACAGGATGTGATCATACGTGTGTGTGTGTGTGTGTGTGTGTGCGGTGATGTGACATACTCAGCCACTGGTATGTGAGTTATTTACCTGACTTCCCAGCTCTAATTATGTCAGCATTGTGCATTGAATTGCCTGTTGTTGTCTTTAAACAATCAGCTGTTCTTCGTCTAACTAGTTGTTTATTCAGCTTTGGTTAAAAACAGAAACCTCTTTGTTTCTTTCTCTATTATTTCCTTGTTACATAAAAGAATGACTCGTCCAGTAAACGCACATGAAAACAAGCTATCCTTTGCTTTGTCATAAACATCTGCTTAAGGCTGTTCTTGTGTTTGTTGAAAAGGATCGCGCTAATGGCAGGAAATAACGGGTTCAGAGCAGTTCCTGATGAAAGGCCGCATCCTGATTGTGATGACGACTTAGCCACAGCAAGTGGATCGTCTGCACGGTAGACCCAAGTGCTTAGCTGGCGTCAGTTGTGAATCATCGCTAGATAAATGATGGTTGGGGATCAGGCAAACAAGAGGAGAGTAAATACACTCAGTCTATTGTTCTCTACTAACCTCGTTTTAAAAGACTCAATGTCAAAATCAGTTATTGTGTTGAGGCAGAGGAACACCTAACCCGGGGGTCAGCGACCTTTTCTATCAGCCATTTTTGCCTTCTGGAGTCGCAAAACATATTTTAACCTTACAAATAAATTCATGCAGTCTCTCTGAGCTCATTCACATTACTAACAGATCACAATGAGCATTCATTGGAGAATGATTCAGTGTCTGTGAAGTACCTTTGCTCTGTCTGCATTCGAAGCAGTGCAGAAATCGCTCTTTTCTCTTCACTAGATATATCCTTCGCACAAAATTCCCTGCGCTTGTTCAAGAAATGTCTGTAACACTTGCCGTTTTCAATATCCGGCGACAGATTGCCTACCGGTTAGACTGGGAAGGAGTGGTTGGGCGCACACCGCTGAGGGCAGGCGACGGACGTTGAAGGAATATTAAAAATAATAGTAGTAGCCTAATAATTTAATTTGAAAGGTCACACTTTTTAACGGCCAGAGAATATATGATAAACAGCGCTGACTATCATATAGCTGTTAACATCACGTGTAGGCATCGTGACTTATTTTTGTCATCATATCACAAATCTACATGTGTGGGAGTGGACCAACACAAAACAGTAGATCTCACAGAGTTTTGAAAAGAAACACATCCATAATATAGCTGGAGGCTGTGGAGGCTGTGGTGTGGGGATTTGTGGGTCGTGTGTAAGGGTGAAGTTGTTTGGATGAGCCATACCCAAGAATGTTGGAAGCAGCTTGTTTATTAGAGCAGCACCTGTTCTAAACTCTTGAACATTTGTTTTCTTGGCTTTTTTTTTTCTTGCTCAGATTTGATTTCCTTCAGTGCTTAGATTGTCAAATGGATATATCACCAATGATTTCCATAAAAAGGTCAATTATTTATTAGTTTTAACTAGGGATGCAAATTTCAGTCATTTTTCTCAACCGATAGTTGAACACCTTAACGATCAATTAATCATTAATTAATGAGCTACAAAGTGCACGTCTTTCTTTTTCTCAGTTTGTTTTATTGAAACCATTAAAGCAGCACAATAGTTACTTGAAAACAATAATTCATTAAATACAAACAGTTGAACTAATAAAACAACGAGGCTCTCGCTCTTTTAAACGTACCACTGACCTTATTTAACGGCGCTGCTAGCAAAACAATGCCAATCGGGCGCTACTGCCGTTTCCAGACTAACAAGGCTGAGCGAATGAAACTCCTTTTAAACATCAACATAAAGTTCTGTAGAAAAGTGAAATAAAACTATTTGATCAGCAAATGAACACATCGACACGTTCAGGAGTGAGTTGTGAGCGCATAAAATACTCTACTCACCATGATCTATGTACGGTGTAGTGTTTGTTTTTTAGAAAGATGAGCACATCGAAGTGATAAGGGCTGAGTCGTGTGCACAGTCTATTCACAAGAAGTCCAGCTGCAGAAACTCTCTCTCTCGGACCGCTTCATTTTAGCCTCACTTCTGTCAGTACGGCTTCTTCCTTTTGTAATAATAACAGTCATTTTGTGAGTTGCAACGGTGACGGGCGCCCTCTATGGTATTACTTGTGACTGCCGGTAAAATTGTAAAAGGCGTGTCGGTTAATACATTTTTAATCGGTTAAACTCTTAACGGCGATTAATCGATTAATCATTAACATCCCTAGTTTTAACATTGCACTGTTTTAACATTTGTGTCTGAGTATACACATTGAGTATTATGTTCCATAATAAATACAAATACTGGCTGATTGAGCTCAGAATGAATAAACACTCATTGGCACATGCAGAAATGGCGGCTGATGCAATACTGAAGAAAAAGGACAGTCTATGGTTCATAAGCACATCACGTAGGCGCAGGGCAGTGCAAAAATCAGCAGACTGAGGAAGAAGATAGGCCTGCACACATGCTTAAATGTCAGAAAACGTTTCCAGAGGTCTTCTTCAGGTGATCATTTTTGAACGATGAAGAAAGGAAAAAAATATCTCCTGAAGAAGACCTCTGGTTGAAACGTTGTGATCCATTCAAACTTTTCGTGGCATTTAAGAGAGTGTGCGGGACCTACAGTATCTTATTCCTCAGGCTTATGCAATACTATCATGTCTCACTATGAAACTAGAGTTTAATAGTGAGTTTCAGGGCTGCAGATTCAGGGGTAAAACTGGTCGCCCTTAATTAGCAGACTGGAGTTCTGATCCCAGGTTCTGCAGACATGTCAAAGTGTTTTTGAGCAAGACACAGAACCCCACTCTACCTATTTTCCTACATGTAGGAGAGTTTTTAGTGACCATGGAACAGAGCTAGACAGTTTCTGTTTGAACTTCTACTTTAGAGAAACGTTTTCCTTTTGGACTAAGTGGTAAACAAAAATGATCTCATCTAAATAAACTGAGAATCCAGAACTATTCGGAGAAATCCCATTCAACATCTGTTCTTTTAAAAAGCGATGCCAACTCTTAATGCTGGATTAGTCTCTCCACACCATTTTAATTAAGCTTAGTTTCGATGTGTGGGGGAATTCCTCTAAATGTGTTTTGTGTTGCAAACGTTTTTAGCAACGACACCAAAAAAAAGAACATGAAGGGAAGTGAGGTCTCTGCGGTTTTGAGGAGCATCAAAGGGTCAGTGAGTGATAAATGATGCTGGTCTGAATACAAAAAGATAAATAATGTACAGTCTGCTTAAAGTGGGTCATAAGTTTCTGCTTGTGCACTCGCTGCGTGTCCTTTGAGATTGTGCCGTAATGACAATGTCTTTCTATTGATTAATGAGCTGTTTTATTGAGACTGGAGTACAGTATATAATAGCCCAAGCAAGTGGTTGCATACCATTAAAAAGCTGAGTTCTTTCTCCCTGGGGATGAGTGGGACTAAATATAATGGATTAATGAACAAACTCCCCTCCTTTAGTTTTTCTCTGTAACTCCAGTCTGTCCTTAACTTCGATTGAACTCCAGACTTACCTCCTTTCTTCACAACTTTCACTCCACATCACTATTCAACATTTACCACCCTTTCCTCCTATTTCCCTTCTTTGAACGCATCATTCCTTGTGTGTTTTATCAAGTCAGAATCTCCTCTCTTCTTTCCATCATCCCTTACTTTAGCTTTTCTTTGATTGTTTGGTCATTTTGCCTTAAAGTCAATGCAGGAGATAGATTGAAGAGCTAAGGGAGTGAGAAGGGTTGGCCTGTAGAAGAGGGCCAAGGTGAAAATGAAACGTGCGGGCCAATGGAAGATGGATTCAGACTTCCAACTGAAACCTTTCTCCACTATTTCCTGTCTATTTAAATCAGTAAAAAGTAAAATATTATGATTTGGTGATAACTCATGCATCATTCCTGTTATTACCTTCCTTTATTCTTTTCTTTTTATCTGTATGTGAAATGAGAATGTTGGGTTATTTGAACCTTAAACGACTTTGATTTGTATTGATTTGACTCAACAGTTACCTTGAGATCATCTGCAGCCCATATGTTGCTTGTTAAAACACCAATGTTTTGGTCAAGACAGAGAGATGAATAATCTGATCTTTGTGATGTGCAAGTCTTTTTGGACACCTTTCCAACTTCACTTAAATAGAGCCGATAAGAATGTGTTTTTTTTTTTTGTGTGCCAATTTCAAAAATTGGAACTCAAAGACAAGAAATCTAGTTAAATGATTTGCATCAATGTGGACAATAAACTTTCAGAAAACGCCATTAGTGTCAATGTGAAGTTTTTTTTCAGAATCATTGCAGATATCTGACGGTTTCTATGAGCAGCTGCTTCCTTGAAAAAATCCCGCTCCTTCCCCCCTAGAGTCGATGTGCACGTTGGTCCCGGACATTGAAGCTTCAGTGTTTAGCCAGCTCAGCATCAGTGTTAAAACCTTTCTGCTTTCTAACCTCTCTCCAATTTTCAAAAGCATCTACAATATTTATCCTAGTTTTACCACATTTGTGGCTGTGGGGCTTTTTAGAAAAAGGCTTCTAGGTCAATTAGAATCAGTTATATCTGAACCAGTTTAATCGCCGGCTTCTATCAGTGCAACACCTGTTGGTTTGCTGTTTACCTGGCAAACCAAGGGGCGTCCAAAATGACCATGGTGGGGTGCCTTAAAACCGCCTCAATTCTCCGGTCAAAACAAAATGAGAACATACAAGGACATACTGGCTACTGTGTTGTTGTCAGAGAAGCCAGCACTTTAACTAACATGTTTTCTTCATGTCTGATGATATAGTAAGGTCATTTTATGATTTAATTTAGGTAATATCTTACATATTGGTCCTTTTAAGGTCATGTGCAAATGTTGCTTATATGACCTACAATGACAACAAATATGAAGGAAATATATTGAGGTTGGGATGAGTTGAATCCTGTGTTAAAGTCCATTTTTAAAGCATTGACAGAAACTCTACACACTGTTTTATACCTCTAGTAACAGAAAGGTGTTTAGATTGAAAGTTATAATGTGTGAAGGTTGAAAGATTTAAGAGCCAAAGCTAGTAGGCAAAAATAAACGTCCAACTGCAATTCACAAGAAAAAGCCAAGTTAAATTAGAGCTCATGTGAGATAATTAAACACATGCAGTGGAAACTCTAACTCTACAGGGCAGGGTCTGCAGTCAGTCAGTATGAGTGTGAGTCTTTCCAGCACACAGACTTTAAAGGAAAACCTAAATTCTCCAATCAGGATCAATGAGTTCAACAGACTGCTCCAGTGGGTGTGATCACAACCAGAACAAAAAGAGCTGAACAAGAGGAAGCTTATAGTCAACCAGACATAAAGTAGACCCAGTGAGGCCAACAGGACGACTGGGAAAAACTGCCTCTGAGGTAAAATCACTGCTGTGAGGTGCTGTAATAAAACCAAATCAGATGTTGTAAAGTAAAGCTGCTTTGTTCCACAACTTGATATATAAACCTATCTGAATACATTCAAAATGACGCCGGAACATAGATTTTGGGTTTATGCTTCTTGGGAACCACCAAAAGGAACCCAACATAGTTTTGGTCTTAGCAAGGGGGAACGTGGGGGCGAAGAAGGGTTAACCACCGCTGTGTTAATGTTCGCATACAACATTTGGAATTGCATGTTTTGTCACTTTTACAACTCACAAAGGATGTTTACTACCCTGGGAACGTGGAGCTTTAAGAACAAATTCTTCTCGGTGAAAATCAAACATCATCAGGTTATAAAGAGTAGATTTACTCACTGTTATTGTTGAGTAGTTCTATAAACGACTTTGCTCATCAGATGCAGGCTTGTTGTTGGAAAAGGTCCCACATACTTCTTAAAAATTAATAATGCACCATTAAAGTAATTGAATTCATTCAGATCGAGACAATACGTCTATTAAATTGATCCAAATGGACTCATTTAAGACCATTAAACCTATAAATGAGGGTCTTGGGTCTTTGGCTGTGTTTACATTTGCACTGTAAACTGTTCCAGTGGGTTTCCACATTGTTTCCTACAGTTTAGACAGCCACAAGAGGACTTAGCTGTAGCACTTGAAGCTTAAAATACAACACTAAAGCATCAGCCTGGATGTATGGCCCAAACACAGTCTGATCGTTCTTTCTTTGATGTTCAAACGAGTCTTTATGTGGAATTACAAAAAACAAACTCAACCACAGAAAGAAGTAACAAAAGTCTGACAAGAAAAAGTCTGTTAGTATTTTGCATTTAGTGTGGAGACAATCCCACGCTGTATTTGTAATCAATCTTCCTTTGTAAGGAAGTTATAAAAACTGTGTGCACATCCACAAACCCCAAGCGGGGTTTCTGCTTCGTACCATGTTATAAATACAATAGCAAAAAGTGACCACCAGTGATTCCTTGATGTTACAAGCACACAAATTGTTGTCATGATAAATTAAATTCTGAGACGCCGGATATAGCCTAGCGGTTATGTCACGTGCCTCATGTACAGAGGCTAAAGTCCTCGTCGCAGGTCAAATCCGACCTCGGCCCTTTGCTGCATGTCATCCCCACGCTCTCTCCTCCCAACATATCCTGTCTGTCTTCAGCTGTCATATCCAGTAAAGGAAAAAATGGCCCAAAAATATCTGTAACTTTAATACAATTCTAGTAAAAATCCAAACATATCAATACACGTTTCAATTCAACGGCAACTTACACAGACTTCCCCAATACTGAGGCACCCATTGGGTAATTTCTTGTTTTTAATTTTTTTTAAATGCAGACAAACTTCTGCACACAGACCTAATTACACAAATACGTTTCAGCAGCATATCAGGAGTATCTGTGCAATTCAGACAGCTCTCTCTTTCACCTGTGGCAGCTTTTGGCGAAATGTATGACAGGATATCTCATGTTTCTTTTTAATCTTCAGTACTTTTTGCTATCAATGATGAACTTAGACTGAGATTGTATAATTTTAAAAAATGCGGTATCCAAAAGTATTGAGATTTTACAACATACTGCGTACACATCCTTTGATTGGAACTTTATCCAAGTCTGTAAATTCAGGATCATTAAGTCCTTCCTGAAATCTTGAAGAAAGTACTGCGTTGAAGTGCAGATGGAAGCTTTATGGTCATCAATATATCCAGATGAAAGTGTAAGCTGTAAAATGTGGAGGACCACGATCTGTCAGAAGCAGACGATCTAATTTTCCAAGTCTTTCTTGAAAATCGAGCCCAACCGAATAATCAGCCAGCCGATAATATCAGCCGATATTAGCTTATCTATTGACTATTGATGTCGGCTAATTTTGTTGCAGATATGCACCGACATTGCTAGATTTTTGCAGCAGTAATTCCAGTTTCATTGTATTACACTAGCAATTTTCTTTCTGGCTGTCACCAGCAGTCTGTGCTACATGGATTACTACAAGCATTATCACTCTTGTATTATATTTAATGACCACATGGTAACTGCATTTAAGGGATAAAAGCAATAAATGTGTATATCTATCTCTAAAGATCGAACATAGATCCCAGAAAGATATTGGTCGATTTATTGGTATCTGGTTTTTTTCTCTTCCTAATACTGATATCGGTATCGGCCCCACAAATCTCATATTGGTTGGGCCCTGCTCCAGAATCTCAAACAAATATACTAGTTAACGAAGAAGGTGGTGGTTTTGTTACATATCACATTCATAACACATGCAACAATGATGGGAGTTTAAACTTAAAATAAAAAGTCAGATTTCATATCAAAGAAGAAGAAATGTACATACAAACCCAGTAATAATTGCTTAACAAATCACATCAACTGCACAGCAGTGATAAAGTGTCAGGAGCTTTTCCACATATCTCAGGAAACAAAAGCTCAAATGTGATTCAAACAAACAAAAAACTTCCAAAGGACTGGAATGACTATTTCTCCCTTCATAATTAGAGGTAATAAATGATTTAAAGATATATTAAAAACCTCAGGATTGTGGACAGGAAACCCCCCTCTCAGCTTCAATGTAATCCATCAAATGAGGTTTACATTACTGAATGTAAACCTCCTCTGATGGATTTACACTACCCTGTGGTCTCAGGCTTTATAAGTACAGTACGTCTTTTATCTTACACGTTACAAAATGCTGAAGTGAAGCTAAAGTAGTTAAAGTTTGTACCGGGTACACAAAGCATAAAAAAATAAGTGAAACTAAAAGTATTTTAACCGTAGAGTTTTAGTGTCTGTGGCCTGTGACTCGGTCAGAAGTAATCGTGTGCATATGTTTGTTTTTTAAAGCGTCTGTGGCTGGACACGAGCATTTGTCTATGTATATAAAACATTTTACAGAGTTGAGGATTGTGGTATCACTCTGTACTTGTGACTGCCAGCTGGAGACTGTTGGCTGTGGTAGTTGAAGTATTTCATTCCTCATGAACATCGTATGTGTGCAGTCGGCATTGAAGCATGAGATGTGTTTCTTTATTGCTGGACGAGTCTGAACATGATACGTGGCACCTTTTTTGAGGAGGTTTTAGTGATATGGTCGTAACATTTTGGAGTGAATCAAATCCTGGAATTAGAGAACATAGGACGACAGATATTTCTGGCCTAAAATATTTTGTTAACTTCCGCACAACTCCGGTCTATTAACTGATTCTCTAGAAAGAAATGTGCTACTAGACAGATTCTTAAGTTATTTAATCCTCCCTCTATCCCACTTTCAGAACCATTGCAGCGGCAGATGGCTGTTCACTAATACGTCTGGTTCAGTTTGAGGTTTCTGCCTGTTTAAGTTTTTCCATTTGACTGTCGCTGAGGGCCTCCTCATGGTGGGATAATGTTTGGTTGCTGTGAATAATTTATAACAAATAGCACGTTCCAAACCTGCTTTATATGGAAAATGACCTGAAATGACTTTTTTATGATTTGGCACAATATTGATAAAAACTGATTGACTGAAGATGATGCTTTGTAAATAAGATTGGAACATTTAAAACAATCATCTACACCAAAAAAGGTGTGTGTATGTCATATGGAAATCTGAGCAGCATGCCCCTTAGACATCTGTTTAAACTGAGGCCTGCTCCTACCTAATGAAGTGACACAAACACACACCAGCTACAGGTCCCTGTATTTTCTGCATTTGCTGTAATAAATGAACAGATGGTGGCACAGCTGCTGATTGCAGTTCACCAGCTGCTTTTGCATGGAAAAAAATGATACATGCAACTTTGTATTTGAGCATGTTACGCTCCACTAACATTAAAATAACACAGGTTGCCGTTTGTCCAAGTGGTTGTAAGCACTGTGTATAGACTGGAAAAGTGATGACGTATTTTTGTAGGCCAACCCGGAAGTAGCATCGCCATGGGTTCTAACGAGAATTCGCCTATGGGATTTTTGCATTGGATTTTGGATGATTGCAGAAAATAAGCTCTGTGGCAAACACACGTTTCTGATGCGTAGGCGTTTTGTTCAGCAGGATAATCTTCACAAATGAACACCACTTTTATGAAGTTTGAAGCGTTAATGCAGCCGAGAGAAGTAAAAAGCTAACGTGATGCTACAAGCGAACTACACCACGGTCGGTTGATTTAGACGTCACTACCGTTATGCTTCATCGATCTAATCAGCGGTTTTGACAAGCTAGCGAAACCGTAGCTTAATAAGTTGTTTATTAACCTCATATTTGCAAGAGCACTGAAAAACAAGACTAGAGGCTGTAAGGCGGACTAGTGAGAGAGTTCCCGGCGTGATGACGTTTAATGTCCCCGACAACCACTGTAGTCTCATTTAGCCACTTGTTAGCAACCACCGTTTTTAGTACACGTAAAAACTTTGTTGGGGTCTTATCTAACGTAGTTTATCTCGTCTAACAAAACGCCCAACTTCTCTTAAGCTTGTGTTAACCACAGACCTTATTTCAGGCGTCTAACCACAAACCCATTCAAAATCCCCATTGACTTTTAGAGTTAGGAACCCATGGCGCTAAAATGCTAACTCACTTCCGGGTTTTAGGACTCATTCCTGTGGCAGTCTATGGAGGCTACGGTCCTTGAAGCAAGTGGCCCATGTTCGAGTCATTCCCCGCTCTCTATTCTATAGAAGACTCTGTAACAACTCATTGTTCTCACAAAATACCTTGATATAAAGAACAACACTTGGACTTTCTTTGTTTCACTAATGTATGCTCAATCATTTGTAGAAAGAGTACTGAGTCCGCACACCAGAAGTTGCTCCAATAAGTAGAATTGAATTGACTCTACATGTGTAACGTTTCGGGCCCTCGCCGGTGAGCAGATTAAAGTTGTTTGTAGCAAAAAGTCAATTAATTATATTTTTATTAGTGGGAATAAACACTTTTGATATGAAAAAAAACCTAATCTTCAAATGTACCCTAAGGTAAGAGTAAACTTTTTTTTACGTCGACCACCGGCAAGTTGTGATTAACAGACATGTAGTGTTAGATTAGTCAACAACACAATTTCAAACTGGATAAATTCATGTGAATGAAATGTTTCTGGAGGCTTATTCCGTCCAAACTAAGATCATCTTTAAATTCTATTTATATAGAAGATGGTTTCTGATCCTTTATGTTCATGTCTGTGCGTTTGTGGTTGCCTGTCAGGGCGTGAAGATCTTTAGTGGGATCAGTTGCTGGTTTGGTTTTTATGAGATGGTCTGTTTGCAGAAGCAACAAGCAGTCATTGTTACTTCACAATTTCACAGATGTTACAGCCCAATTACCCTCCAATCACACGCATGACCAGACCCAGTAACTGGGTAATGTAATGGACCAACACTGGGTCTTTAAATCTCTAATCATACACACTCATGCTATATGAAAAAAACAGACTTTTTGCCCTCTTATACCTAAAGTATGTAAGCCTTTAAGACAAAACCTAGGGTAGGGTAGCCTAAAGGTAACCAGTATCCTAACATTAGAAACACCTTCATAGCCATGGTAAGTTTAAATGTTTCATTTTTGGTTATAGTATTTTCTTGGCATGGAATAAATAAAATAAAAAAGGAAACGGTCCATTCCACACTCAGTAAATGCCAAACAGCTTTGTTGCAGGTGTGCAGACTGCATGTTGTTGATTCAGTCGTAAATGGAGCACATCTTTGTTCTAGTGCAGTTAAAGCTTTGGCTCATAAAGGTACGTCATTTCACTGAACTGTTGTTCATCAATATTTGTTGCTTCATCCACCTGGCGGTCAGGAAGCTGAACCCTTTCCCCTCTCCTCCACTTCTCCCCCCTGTCCCCCACAAGTCTGGACTTTAAACCTTCACCACCCATCATGGTGCAGCTCTGTCTCTCTCTCTCTCTCTCTCTCTCTCTCTTCGGTTTCTCGCTGTCTCTCCCTCGCAAACCACCTCAACAGGAAATCCAAAATAAACACCGGACACTGTACACTAATGTCCATCAATACTGTATTTGTTGCTTTACCCACCTGGCGGTCAGGAAGCTGAACCCTTTGCCCTCTCCTCCAAATCTCCCCCCTGCCCCCCACAACTCTGGACGTTAAACCTTCACCACCCATCATGGAGCAGCACTTTCTCTCTCTCTCTCTCTCTCTCTCTCTCTCTCTCTCTCTCTCTCTCTCTCTCTCTCTCTCTCTTTCTCTTTCTTTCTCTTTCTGTCTCTCTGTCTTTGCCCTTCTCTCTCTCTTAGGTGTCTCGCTGTCTCTCCCTCCCTGACCACCTCAACAGGAAAACCAAAATATGCACCGGACACTGTACACTAATGTCACTTTATAACTTATCCTGTCCCTCATCGGCAACACAGAAGCATCTGTCACTTTAAAACACAAAGGACTTTAAATGGTAGACTTTTTCACTAAGTAAGTGCCTTGTACGTATATTTAGTTCAAGTCCATGCACATCTGTTGATGTTGCTGTTGTTTCAAATGCACATATTTTTGCACATTATCTCACTGAGTCTTACTTTTGTATTTCTGTATTTGTATTTGCTATTTTTATATATGTTTCACGCTGTTGCAGTTCGCAGCGTGGTTCTGAGAGAAACTATTTTTACTACTTGTCTGTATGTTTTGTACATATGTCAAAATTGACAATAAAGATGACATTGAAGATTTGACAAAAACTAAAAAGAATTCCCTTTTCCTGAAATACAACCATAAATACTTAGTCAGGAGCCACCGTTTTTACATCAGAAAATCCACTTTTATTGCTGTTAAATAGCTTACAAGAATGAGGCATGCATTGTAGAAAGACACTTAAATAAATCACAATAACATGTTTAAATGAGGCTCTGTCAGAGAGCCCACAACCTGCACAATGTTACAGCACAAAAGGGTAGAACAGCCAGTTACTGTTGCATCTGTAATTATATGATCCTAACACCTTTGCCCAAAGCTAAACCCTCATTTAAGTAGAGAGTCATGTTGGCTTTATTTTCAGTCTGATCTTATTTTCTGCAGAAACTCTGTATGTTGAACATTTCATGATAAAAATGCTTCGACAGCCCGTGTGTGCTTGTTGGACTCATGGATGCCATAATCCCATCGTGTGTTTTTAATGCAGTTTCTTCTTCCAGTGTCTGTTACTGATTGAACCTCTGGTTTGCCTGGAGCAGAGGAGCTGTGCAGATCACCTCATGTGCACACATTTAGTTGATTAGTGTTGCTCCAATCAGGAGGAGCAGCTAATCAGAGAAATCACCTGGTGTAGTTTTACAAAAGTTAAAACAATATACATTGATGACTGTTTGAGTCTTTGTCGAACGATAAAATCCATCAAATGTTATAAGTTCTGTTAAATACTACAATAAAGAAGTATGCAGTCTGTAAATTCAACATGTGTTTTAGATAAAAGTCAAAAAAAGCATTGACCAACAGCACTGCACTAACTAGAGGACAGTTCAGGAGTAAAAATGTGAATGGAAGATGCAATACCACAAGACACTTTGAAACTGAAATGCAATCGTAGGCTTTACAACGTTGGTTTTAAACATGCAGAAGTTACACACTTAAAAGCAGTAATGCAAATTCTGGTCAGCTCCTAAAAAATTCCATATTTGCAAAAGCACAAATTATAACTCTCCCTGCTTAAGACTCCAATACTGTCAGTATTTAGTTTGCTGGTTCCCTCTTAGATCAGTGGATCTCAACTGGTCTAGCCTCAGGACCCACCATCAACTCCTTAATGATAAATCGCGACCAAAATTTCTGATATTTTTAAACCAATTAGATTCATTTATTTTAAAAAAAAGTGGATTTTTGGACCACAACGGTCCAAAACATGATAGAACAAAAATACAGAATAAATCAAGCATCTTTTAAAAACTCTCCATAAACTTTTTGACACCACTATTTTTTCCAGGCACACAATCCCGACCCACTGAAAACAGCTCTGCGACCCACTTTTGGGTCCTGACCCACCAGTTGAGTACCACTGTCTTAGATGACAGTTGCAAGAAAGTTGAATCTTCAAAAACACCAACTAAATATTCACAACAAAAATACATATACAGAGAACAGTTTTCAAAGACACGCATTCACTTTTATTTTATCCACTTCATGAAACTTTGATATCAGACCGGACTAAAACATAAAACTGACGATGGACTGTTGAGTTTATTTTCATAATTTTACACAGTTTTTTCCCCTGCAAACTATCAGACTCTGTGATGCATGCATACCCCCCTTTATTTAGTAATTTTCTGTAAGTTTAGTTACACATCAGAAGCATTATTAAGAAAAACAAAACACAAGTGCAATCTAAGAGCTAGTCTCAAAATCCTCAAACTAAGAAAATAGAGTTTGCTGGAGTAAAAACGTGTCCTGTACAAACTGGGAATAAATATGTCACCATTTGTAATATTCACTTTGATAAGTTGGCGGAAAATGCATTCAAAAAGACATTATTAGTTGCAAATACAGACTTCACCAGTAGCTTTAAGTACCTTTAGAAAAAAATCTGTCTACTCCTAGTCCCAGTCTTCACTCCTCTCTTTTCATTGGTCCATTGAGTCAACTCACCAAGGTTACTGAAAGTGCACCAAGTTCACTGGTGTTTGAGCTAATTTTAAAAATGAGTTCTCCCAAAATAAATAAGCCACTTTGATACATGGAAGGATTATTATAATTTGTATAATTGTACTATCACATGGCTGCCAAAGTGGAGATGGGGCTTCTCAGTTCTTTGGCAACTAGAGGCTAAATATGAGCAGCTCATTTAGTTTCTAACCGAGTAAGTGACTGAAAATGAATCCAAAAATCTTTAAGTTTTGTTTGTAAGTGGAAGCTGATGCCTTAACCACTTTGGAACCAGCACGGTTTTTAAAATCTTGGTAAAGGTTTCATCAAAATTGAATGCATGCTGGGTTTTGAATCAGGCCAATTTTAAACTAGAAATGTCAAACACTAGACTTCCATAATGCAGCCATTGGTGGTTACAGTATTACAGTTGGAAGCAACTGTAAAAGTAGGGCTGTCAAACGATGAATTATTGAATCGCAATTTAACACTGAATTTCAATAGTTTATCACGTTTTTTTACATTTTTAATTGCATGTTTGAAATGTTATTATTTTGCCTTTTAAAAACTGTTATGTTTTTTTTTTTTGGTACTGTCTTAAGCTAAGGGTACTTTACTTCCGGGTTAGATACAAATCTGCTTTTATTTTGAAAGAAAAATAATGAACTTCCGGTAGATCAAAGTTTACGACCTTAACTTAAACACGGAAAAAGGAACTCATTACGGATTGAAAAGTAAATGAAAACAGTTGAAGGGAACAATAAAAAGATTAAATGTTTGATATCACAAGGTGAATATCATAATTTGATTTTTTCCCTCTCTAATTGGGTCACGTTTATTCTTTATCTGCTCCGTTTACTGAACTCTTAATCATTTTAACCCTTCGTTCCCCTCTCCACTCCTGAAGCCAAAATAATTTTTTTGCCCTTTTAACCCTAAAAGTTCTATTTTAACAACACAACTGAAGACAATAATAATGTGGATTATCATGTGTTCAAACCATGAACCGTCTTAAAACCAGTGTTTACAAAGCAGAAAGCACAAGAGTAGAAAGTACAGCTGACCCCTTCAGTGTTCCCTCTATTGTTAGTCTCCTAAAGGGCCAATTCTTACCCAAAGCTAAAGCACAAATGAGTTCAGTGGATATTTCATGTGTGAGGCGACATTACGACTGTGAGGTCAGGTTATGTAATTTTTCCATTAATACGATTTTGTACTATTAGCTTATAAGTAAACCAAAACTGGAAGATGATGCGTTTGGGTGTAAATAATGTAGTGAACAAATCATTTGAAAATTAGATCGCAGACTTGGTTTCTATGGAGTTTAAACACCTACAGATCAACAGTGTAGTAAATTGGAGCTTGACTGTGTCCATTAGGTACATTCCATGAGGTGTAACGGTATGTACCCAAAAGCATGACAATAAGCCTCTGAGAAATATCCCATTGAGGGTCTGTGAAGGGAACATTTTGATCTCTAGCTGGATTTCAATGTAAAGTTCAACTCTCACAAGTTTAATCTGTTGAACCATCAACAGTCGTCCCATGGTAGCTTCCAGTTTGAGCTGGTTGAGTTATATGTTTAGTATGATGTGTGAGTGAGAGTTGGGTCAATGCAACAATTTGCAAAAAAAACCTAAATCCCACTTTGTCCATGTGCAATGGCAAGATCTAAGCCGGTGTTTGTTATCTACATGTGCCTCTTAAATACATTTTACTACATTTTCTGTGTACTGTAAGGTCAGTTATGTCTTGAGTTGAGCTAAAATATGAATATTACATGCAGAGAAAAGTTAGGGACATTGAGCAATAAATATGAAGTCGGAGGAAGAGAAATTAAGTGATTGCAATTTGTGACATTAGGCGTTTTCTGACCTTTGTCCTAGTTCTTAGAACTGTTGGAACCCTCCCCCTTTTTTATTTATTCCCCACCGCATGAACTATGAACTATTTTAGTTCCTAGAACTCCATTTAGAGGAACCTTTTTACCCCCTGCTTCAGAGTAGGTACCATGGTGGTGCGAATGCAGACAGAAAAAAGTCCCCATGGTGTGTGGTTCTCAGGGAAGTCCCCAGTGGATAGTTAAACTTCAAAAAGTCCCTAGAACTGTGGTAGAGTAGAAAATAAATGGAGAGTAGGTTTATGTGTCCATGTGTGTCAGATTTGCACTTGGTACTACTCTGAAGTTCACACATGCAAATAATGTGAAATATTTGATGCTCCTCTTTTTATAGCCCTAAAAGCCAACTCAAAAAATTGTCAGAAAACACCTATTGAGTGTTGAAAAAATAGTTCTGGGGAGTCATTAAAATGAACTGCCCAGTGATGAGCTCGGCAGAAAAAAAATCATACATCCACTCCAGAGGCTTTGTCTGTTTGCAGACCCCTGCCAGTAGAAGGGCATGGTAGTTAGACCGAGGTGTGTTCGTTCCAATTTTTGGGTTTCATGAAAATAGTTGAGTTGGACATGCAAATTTAGATTCACCAATCAACAAACATTTCTGTTCTTAGGTTACCTTTTGGGTGGGGAGTGTACCTACTTCAAAACAGGCTCAATAAACAGCGTTCAAAGAACTTCAGTCATTCCCAGATCTTGTTGTGTTGAAAGAGAAGGAATGGAAAAGGTATTCCGACTGTTCTTCAAACTTATTCATGAAAAAGTTCCTCTGGTCTGAAAACATCTAATGACGCTGTCGGTAAAGTCAGTCCATCAGCATGCACATATACACCAATGAGGGTTAAGATTTGAAGGATTTAAATGACTTGATGAAATAAGAGTAGTATTTGACACTTCTCTAGCTTTTTCAATGTATACAAGAGCGTATGAGTGAGAAGGGAAAAGCAAACAAGCATCCTCAGAGTGTATTTGTTAGATTGTCTCTTGTCTCCTTTCCGTAAGCTTGACAACGATGGCAACAACCAGTTCAGTTCAGTAGCAGTCAATTTCTGTGGAGTCTATCCAGACAACTGAACACTTAAGTCTTTTAGGGCCATTTATCCAGAACCAACCCTTAGAACCTCATCTATACACATACTGATTTTATAAAATCTTTTCTGTTTGGGTCAGTGGCAAGAGCAGACAGAGTTTTATCATCTTATCTCTTAAATGCAAATCAGAAAGTTCTGACCATTGGGACTTTTTGCTGGTCTTGACCCTTTTTGCAGCCCAGTTAATCTTGTCCTGTTATGTAATCTTAGTCCCTTTCTATTTGCATTTTGTATTTCCCTTTTCGCTCTCCATCCATTACTCCTCCCACACACTGAGATCCCTTGGCGTCCGGTTCCGTTCTCCAGAGCTCTTGCTACGAGCCTTTCGGGCGCTCTCCTGTGCCTGGCGGTACTTCTCCAGCATGCCCTTGTGCTTCCTCCTCAGCTTGTCGTTGCACCACATCCTCTCGCAGTACTCCTCCACATGTGGCAGGTTAGACGGCCCAATCAGCTGCATGATATCCTTGAACCACGTACGTGACTGGCCCATTTGGTTAGATGATCCCCTGCTGTATGCAGCACAAGGCATCCAGGCCCTATAGCTTCCTGTTGACCGGTCTTTGAATGAGTCAGACAGGCCGGCCATGTTGTCACGTGCCATGAGCTCATCCACAGTCTCCCCCTGGAGGACTTCGAGGGTGAGGCGGGCCAGGGTCTGCGTAAAGCCATGCTCTCCAGAGCGACAGATGTACACGCCTTCGTCCTGGCGGAAGAGACGACGGAACAGGAGGCCCTGCTCAGTAGACATGACTCGATCATCCAGCTTCACCTAAATAAGGCAAACAATAAGTGTGACATGATGGATAGAATGGACTTGAATATGTCTGTATAAAGCATGCTACTTTGTCTCAAATTGGACTGATTATTTCTACAATGTTGAAAGAATAAAATTGGGACAGTTATATCTTTAACCCTTGTAAGCAGCAACGATTGAACCAATTCATCTGGCTGATCCAAACACACTTAAAAAAAGAATCAGGGAGAATTTGGGCAAAGAGCATGTAATCCACTTCATTGCGTGAGAAAGGAAAGTGGGAGAAAATGGCTCTTTGTACTGTTTTCTCAGCCTGAAATCCAACAGCAAGAATGTACCATGAAATCCAGTCACTGTTAGCTTTTACTTTCTCTCTTTCATACTTTAACTTCCTACCTTAACCAAGTTTCTTCTTTATTCAGTTGTACCTCTATTCTCTATATACCTCCTGATCCCTCCCTCTCTCTTTAGATTCCAACCCCCCTGCTTGTCCAACTATCCTTTCATGCCAACACAAACACGGCCGACTTGTCAGCTGGATTGGCAGCCAAATGTTTATTTGCAAGGAAATGGAGAGGGGTGGTAATGCCTTAATACTTGCTCGGCTGGCCGAGGCTTTTAGCTAAGCTTGGAGAAACATACCATCAAACAAATGAACGATTACTGTGGGTGTGGGCAAACACAGCAATGTAATTTTCTAAGTGCTTTGCAACACCACGTTTAAGTCAGAGTAACCATCAGACATTAAGTGACACTTCAGCCTTCAGTGGCGTGTGGTCAAGGTTTGCAAAGAATTCCCTGTTTATCCAAGAGAACAAGCGTCTGTGCTTTTTCCTCTGAAATGTAACTGCTTAATTTCAGCCATATGCCAAATGGCTGTCAAATGTGTCAAGCACGTGCAGAATTCACACTCAAAGCTCACTTTTAGAGGTAGTTACTCTGGCCACCGTTTGTTCTAAGTTTCCCTTCTCCCCCAAAGTTACCCCTAAAGTTTCTCCACCTTCCTCACATCAAAGATACTTCAGGATAAGTCAGGATTTCAATCTTTGTCTTCTGATTGAGGTTGACATATCTTCTTACCTCTTCCTTGTGGTTGTCACGTTGGACTAGCCAGGTAACAGTAGCTTGTGGAGAGCGAGGAACACACTCCAGGAAGGTGCTGTTGTTCTCAGTCCCATACACCACCCTGTCTTCTGTCACATCAAGGTCTTCTGGTTGTAAAAAGGAAACAATCGAGAAATTGTAAAAAAAAAAATGGAGCATCAGAAGGCAAACCACTGTAAAGTACTTAACCTCTACTATGTGTAAGATCCCCTTAATATCCACCTGATGTTACTTTTGTACATTGATACGATGTAAATATGTTGATACCAGTAAAATGGTCACTTAGCTTAGCATAGATCTGAAAAAGGGGTTCAAACTCACCGCAGAAATTCACATTTAAACAAATATATTGGTCTAATTTCAAGTCAGAAATGTCTCAAACTGACAAATGTGGGTAAACATCTTATTTGAAGATATCACAGGCAAAAACTAAGGCCTGAATTGCTTGTAATGAGTTAAAATAGCTGCCAGTAAAGCAAGCACTTTTTAAATAGGCTACGCCTGCGAACTAGTTGAGGCAGACAACTCCAGCTGCACTGATTTCACATGCTTTACATTCATCATTATTCACCATCACTTGACAACAACACCTCCTTTAAATTGGCGGTCTATTTAAGCTGCCAGATCTCCGGTCCCTCCCTCTGACCTTTAATTGCAAGCTGAATCTGTACTACACTTTTGCTCAGCCCCAACACGTCTCAGCATCCGCCCATAGGCTCCAACTGGGAGGTTAAAGATATCATCCTTCACTCTTCAAATTTCTGAATGTAAAATGAAACTGCGAGCAGTGATGAGGTCGGAGCCAAGATGCCAGACAAACTATGTTCTGTGGCTGAAATAAAAATTTCAAACAAATGCAAACATGAGTTGTCTGACTGAACTTGAAATTAGAAAATGATCTAATTTTAAGAAATTAAAAGAGTAAAATCTTCTTAAGTTTTTGTACTGTAGCTACCTGTGATCTGCATAAGGATAACAGAAAATGCAACTCCTCGGAGGTCCCACATGTAAAGTATCTTGTAATGTTCCCACTTAAAACGAACAGCAAATAAAACAAATACATTATTGGGACTTATTGTTTGGCAGATTTCTGCAACCGAAGACAGACCTTGTTTACGTCTTTTTGCAGTATTTATGCAAGGCTCTGCTAACTGGCTGCTGGCCTGACAAATCTGGCGTACAGACTTGAGATACATTTTAAACTCGGCAAGAAAGCAAATATTCCTCAACATTTAAAATAATTCTTCAATGTCTTAAATCCCAAATACGCTAACTTCTGTGCACAAAGACAAACGGCAAACCTTAGAAGGCTGCAACAGTTCATTGGTCTTCTGAGTTTACATTCAGAATGAGTCTTTCACAACAGCTCAACGTCTTAACTTAGCATGATATTTCAATCTAAGGAATGATAACATGCCTCTGGGAAATGACACCTTGGCACAAAGAAAGCTTGTAAAGCCAGAGCTTTTCCAAAGGCCTTGAGGGAGGCATATTTCATCACCTCAGCATTATACCCGCTCTCAGGTGAGCAAACACGAATCCAACACATGCACGCATTTTTTCTACCTGAACTTCCACATCCTCACTAATCTCCTTTATATCCGCCTTTTTTCTTTCCTCCAGGTCTTCTTTAATCCATTCTCTGAGTATGATTTATCTTAGTACTTCCTTGTTTGAGCTTGCTTTTTATCTGATGAGTGATAGCTGATAGTTTGAGCTCATATGTCAGTCTCTCAGTTCTTCTTTTCCTCGAACACATTGTTAAGGATGAGAAAAAATACGGTGATCTGGAAATAACATGTACATGTCTCAGTATTAGTTTCTCACATCATCGCCCCTAAACACATACGTCTCACATAATCCAACAAGGTTAAAGTTCTGGAGTGAAACAAGTACAGTGTCGTGTTGTACAAGCATTAAATGTGAAATGTTTAAACAGATATGTGTTTTGGAGAAGTTAATATGTAATCCCCGTCTATTATACCATTCAACATCTGTTTCAAACAGTTTGGATGAATTGACCTGTACACATCTGACTTTTCATGTTAACACACTCTGGCTTTCATCCTGAGATAGAAGAGGTATGAAGACAGACACTGACACAAACACACGGACAGTTTTCATTATGTTGGCACATGTCCAACAGCATCGTCCCTGGACTGAAGGGGTTTGAGACTCATGAACAGTTTATACAAGAGCAGGGCCTCAGTGGACTTTTCGCTGTCCACAGCTAAACAGTTTAGAGAGCGTAAGGAAAGCACCAACCTTGTCCAGATGTTACAAGAAAAAAATGCTTTGCTTTTACTTTTACAAGGAAGTTGAGAATATGACATTAAAGGAGCAATATGTAACTCTGACATGTAGCATTTAAAATTGGTACTGCAGTCCAAATTCAAAACATTGGAGAGAGCTGTCTCTCCCCCCACTCCTCCCTAGAGTCGATGCGCATGCAGATTGTGTGTGACGGACACTGAAGCTTCAATGTTTAGCTCTGCATCTGTCTCTGACTTTTCTGCGCTCTGATCACTCTCCATTTCTTAAAAAGCATCTCCAATATTTATCCTACTTTTACCTTGTTTCTGGATGTAGAGGTTATTCGAAAAATTCCGAAGCTTTTTAGGTCATGTAGAATCAGTTATATCTAAACCAGTTTTCTTGCCCACTTACATCGCTACAACACCTGTTGCTTTGCCGTTTGCCTTGCAAACCGAGTGGCGCCCAAAACAGCTGCGTATGGGTGCCGTTATATCTAGAGACCGAGTGATTAATTGGCCAGCCGATAATATCGACCGCTATTAGCATATCAAGTGACAATCGGTATCGGCTAATTTCATCGCAGATATTCGCCAATATTACTAGATTTATTCACCAGTCACATAGCATTTCATTTGAACTTCATAGTATTACAGTAGCAGTTCTCTGTCACCAGCAGAGGGCGCTATATGGATTACAACAAGCATCATCACTCTCCAGAGTGTCAAGTGGTGATGCACGTACATGCGCAGTTACTTTCCAGTTGAGTGACCATCTTGTCTTTTGTTATACTGTTTATCTGTTCCACAAGTGTTTGATTACTGCATCTGAGGGATACACGCAATAAATGTGTATATCTATCTCTACAGGTCGAACGTTGACCAAAGAAAGATATTGGCCAATTTATTGGTATCCCATTTTTTCTCTTCCTAATATCGATATCGATATTGGCCCCATAATCTCATATTGGCCCGGCCCTAATTATAACCACCTTTACTTTCTCTGGTCAAAACAAATCAGTAACTTTAAAAGGGCAAAGGGTATTGGTTCGAAAATATTCGATTTGTACTAAATATGAACAATTAAACTTCTCTGACAGGGAGAATTGGAGTTAAAGGCCTGCTTCTAATACAAGCTTGCTTCATATGAAGGCCTGGTACCTTCTGCAGTGGAAGTAAATAAAGGCCCAGGTTATTATTTAAGGATTTACGGTAGTCAAAAATACTGAGGCACATGGTCCATCTTTAGGTATTTTAACCTGTCATAATTCCCCCTTTGTAATTCTAATGGGTAGAAGCAAAGAAACATCCTGAACCCTTCCTGATAAGGAGAGCCACATGCAAGTCTTTTTTTGTATGTATACAAATACAGCCAGAAGCACTTAGCTTGGCTTAGCTTAGCACAAAGATTGGACGCAGGGGAAAAGCTAGCCTGAAAAGCATTTACACATGTTAACTTCTATTTCATTAATACACAAATAAAGGTTTTCAAATTACAATTTGTTGATTTACATATGGTAACAGTTAAGCAGGCAGTTGGCCAGGTGCTCTAACTCCAGAAGTCAATCGACCTTGCGTTTAAATTGTCCTGCATAATGAACCGAGAAAGCAGAAAGAAGATGTCTGAATAACACAATCAAACTTACCACTCAGATTCTCATCCATACACTGCAGCACAGGGTTTCCATGCCTGATGTCCTGTCTGCGGTAGCGGCGTTTGCTGTTGGGAATATATTGTGCACACAATGATCCATCCCAGGCGCAGTAAGGGTCTCTGGCCAGGCAGCACTCAGCACAGGCTTTCCCATAAGTCTCACAGCGATGCAGCTTCACCTGCGCCACCCCTGCTGGAGAGCCCACATACAGGGCTTGCTGTTTGATATGATGATAAAAAGGGAGTTAGTAATGAGGAAGACTGGAGTTGGATTAAGTTCACAAAAGTATGCACTTAAATAAGTAATTATATCTATAACAACTTACCCTTTTCACTGAAATGTCCATGGATGTAATGGGGGTCGGCACCTGCAACAATGCCATTCATTTACCTCAGGTTTTTAATAATGTTTAATACAGTTTTCTATGAGCTTTGCTTTTAGGACATTTCTGCTGGGCAACAAAGGATTCATGTGAAATAACTGTATTCTTGAATGGTGAATGGCAGCTTTTTTTTGCACGGCCTCAAATTGATCGAGAAGGAAGATGAAAATAACAAAAAGGGAATATTGAAACACCCAATGGAGTAAAACCTACCTTAAAGACTTGTAGCTCCTCCAACGTGACTTCCTCTGTCTCCAGACTGTTTCCACTGTGCAGGGCTATGACCTTTAAAACAGTACCAGTGTCTGAAAGCGGAGTAAACACATACTGTAAGTGACAAGGTTACTGAGAGTAAAAAAAAACATCTACAGCATATCCAATTTTTGCTCCCATCTATCCACAATTAACAGTTTGAATCAAGAATCCCATTTGAAAATGTAGACATTACAAGTGAGTGAATTTTGAAAGGAATGGATCACATGCCTGTGCCAATGAACATGACATCATATTGCCCGTCCTCTGCCTCGACTCGGTCCACCACGATTTGTTTCAGCTTGTAAGGAATGTTGGCCTTTACGAGCACAGGCTGGCGTAGGGCCGGAAACACCGGCCGCCACATCAGCGGGTGGTTGCGTGCAAACTGCAACACAGAATCTGGGAAGTCCTTTGTGCTGCCAAACTCTCTGCCTGGCTGGTTGGTGATTTTACTCGGGCACTAGAGACAAAATGTATAAGAATGATGTAGATTGATAAAGGTAGTTCAAGATGTATTAGGATTATTAATATGGAACTATTTTAGAAAAGACAACAGGGACAGCAAAGCATACGTATCCAAAACAAAGAGAAGAGTAACATTCGACTACTTCCCTTTCAACTGACCATTTTACCCCACTGGAGCTAAGCTTTTTTAAAGGATTTGTGGCAATTTTATCCTCAAGTCTTTGCAAAAACCCTCATTAGCGGTTTTATTGCGCCTTAAAATGCAGGATTAATGTTTCAAACTGCAGTTATAAAGTTATGGGTTTGAAAACAGCTCTAAAGACGTTGGGTTTGCTGCAGTTAAAAATCCTCCAATTTGTGTCACTGAGAAAATGAATGTGCCTATTCTTGGCCAAGAGACTCAAATCATTTAAAAGATTGAACACTGTCCAAATAAACCCATACACACGTCCAATAAAAAGATTAACGCAAAATGTGACATTTGGGTTTACTCATGATTCAGATCAGCAGATCTTTGCAAAGAAGCCAATGTCTTTGTCAGAGCTACTTGTTTGAAGTCTTCTCTTAAACTCTTTCACACGTTTAATGCCATAATGGGTAAACAATGGAAAAAATTCCAGTTGTGCTATTCAGAAGTAATCAACTCTGTTGCCCTTTCTTGGGGGAAAAACCACCATGAGTTATAGGCTTGTACCTCCAGTGGATGAAAGTTAAAAACATGTTTGAAAACTGCCACCCCATGCGTTGTCTGTAACAAAATAATCCCCTGTATCAGGATGTAGCTTCCAGTTTTGTGCAATAAAGGTCATCGATTGCAGCTCTGGAGAGAGGGACTTTGTTTGTTTTCACAGAACTCCCATCTGAGATGAAAATGCTCCATTATCGTCCTATTCTGTCAATATAAGCAGTATGCACTCCAAAAAGAGCAATGTTAGGGTTGATTGAATGAGTGTCCTTTGGTAGTACCAAAGACAGTTGAGGCCGGTCAATAGAGGGTGCTAGGGCGTCGCCCAACCACTCCCCACAAGGAGAATGGCACGTCCTGCAGTGAGTGTGCACTTCTGGGGGTGATGAGCCCAGGAGTAGGGACCCAGTTTGATATTGTGCTTACAAGCTACAATGAAAAGTGCTACTGACTCCGACTTTAAAATTATAGCGATGCTAATACAGTTAGCAAGCTAAAGGCATATCCCAGTATGCGTCGGAATCAAGCTAACGAACTCAGATATATTCTGACCCTGGAGAACAATGAACCTGCCGCCACTGACCAAAGATATCCAAAATGAGATCATCTACTCTAGGGGAAGTTACAATTTCACTCAACAAGAACTGAGAGCAAAGAGCAAGATATCACAAGTATACAAACGGGGAATCTGATCATTTTGTGAGAGTAGGGTTATCATTGAAAAAGTTACTGTAAACTGACTAAAATGAAAGCACATGGAAAAGTCATGAAGCTGAAACTTTTCCAAAGACTTGTGGTTGAGGAGGATGGAATTGACATCGAGTTCAGTACACATTCCTAAGAGAGCACTTAGTCATTAAAACTTTATATAAATCCCAATGCCTGATATTGCTCTTCCAGATTGCACACTCATATGGTATAAATATTGTTACTTTGCTTATCACAACAGAAACTGATCCATACAATAGCCATAGAAGGGTCTGGCTTCAATTTCACAGTGGGATCTGAAATGTGCTGACTCTAAATGCAAAGCTATTGATGTAAAATGGAACATTCCTGTGAGTACGGTTTACCAAACGTCAATAATTATAATTCACTCCAGAAGGTGAGGAATGTTTAAGCAAATCCAGCAAATTCTGCTGACTTGAAGTTCTCCCCCCCCAAAAAATGTACATTTGTTTACTGTATAATTATTGATAATTAGTAACATGTGCATTATAATCCTGCAACGTCTCTCAGTCTGCTGAAATGTAACGCAAATCCTTGATAGCATCATCATCATCTTTATTGAAAGGCTCAGCAGTCTATTAGAAAGCAGATTTAAACGAACAGGATAAAAACACAATGTAAAAAACAAACAGACAAAACACTACCAACATCGTAAACGACAGCTGTACCAGTGTCTCCATGGGATGACTGGTAACGTAGAGAACTATGACTTGGATTTGTCAGCAGCATTATAATGGAGTTCTGAGAATCCTTCAATCTGCAGATTAATTTGTACATCAAGTTTCTCATAAGAGCATGAAAAGTGTTAACGCCTGCATTACAAAGTAGTTCACCTGCACGAGTTTTTATCGTATCCTCATGAAGTCATTATAAGCAACTTGAAGCTTTTGTAAGCTTGTCTTTTTATGACTGGTCCACAGGGGGCAGTACAAAGAGGAAAGAGGAGTGCAGAAGATATTTATCTTGACATGGTCTGAACAGATTGAGCATATCATATTCTTTAATGTTTGTACATGTCATCATCATCAAACATTTGATCTCTAAGGAAGGGCCATCAATAACTGATTTTGCTACCTACACGAGCACCTGCCCCGACAGGTAAAACTTGAGATAGTTGAGGTCCTTGTCCATTTTTTCTCTGCATATCAACACACTACTCCTTTTACTATTGTATTGCACATCATATGTTACTCCATAATCAGATATGTCGGTCTGTTTGAAATTTCCTACCCAACTATTCCTCATCTGTTTATAAAGAACAAGAAACTTACACAGAATCTATCACCAACTCATTCTCTGCTTTCAGGCTTCAGCTAAGAGCCAAGTGAGAGTAAATGAGAAAGAAAAGAGGAGAGAATTTGGCAGATTTATATCTGTCTCATTACTATGTATTTAGGTTTGTTTGCATATGTGGCCATGGAGAATGCTTCCTATGCAGTTTAATATTGCAAAAACAAATCCAATTATAACAAACAGTCCCTACATAGAAAAGTAGCTGAGGTTTAAACCCTGGAAGTAGTCTCTCCCTGTTTCTATATCAACAAAACTGATTGTGGTTAAACTTCAGATATTTAAATTCCCAAACAAAGGTTTCCAGCAGGGACTATCTGCTGACAGAGCTATTAGTAGCTGACAAGGGGAAATGTGCAATAACAGCCAAAACATATTCATTAGGACAAACACGATGCAGCTTCATGAAACACACAGAAAATCAGCAAAATGCAGCAAAATCAATGCAATTAAAAAACATGCTTCAAGTAGATCAGACTGCAGCTACAGAGACAATGCAACGTGTCTGAGACTCACAATCCTCATAAACACATGCAACCACAAAACAAGCTATGCAGCACGAGTCTCCAGCCCTCCATGGAGGGTGTTAAGTAGAGCAGCTTGATTATTTGGCCCAGGAGAGAGCGAGAGAGAGACCAGGCACTGATGTTGATGAATTATTGTTTATCAGACCTCAAACAACACATGAGTAAGGTTGGACTAATGATAGCTGCCAGACCTCAGTATTTATGCAGGCTACACCACTCTGCCTACTGTGTAACTTATACACAAACACTACTGTGTGTCTTTATTTATTCTTTCTGTTTTTGAAACTAGATCACATTTTAAGGAGATTTATTTCCCTTTGGTATCTTCTGGCTGCTCAATCTCAATTATTGATTCACAGAATTTCCTGATGGATGGATAGCTTTGCTTAGCTTATAAAACTGATGCTGCTATGTGTACTTGCTGTTAGTTAGTTAGTTAGTTAGGATATGTTTGAATTAAGAAAACATATTATATTCTACGATATTCTGCTGATTTTCATTTTTGTCCGAATTGAACCAAAGTGAAAAAACCTTGGTATTTGATATGATGTCTGGATAAACAGGGCTACAATATGTGGGCCAGCCGCCAAAAGCTCAGTATCAAAGTATCAAGCATGAGTCTTTAATGATGAAAAATGATCTCAGCTTGGAGACAAGCAAAAAAACAAACATTCATAACTGAATGAAATTGAACGCTGAAGTCCAGCTCAGATTACTATTAACACTCTAGTAAATCTACAACAACACAACTATATCATCCTTTTCTCTATTAGAGAATGTGTTCTGACATTAATTCAAACAATGTGCAGCACTATTTCAATCCAGGGTAAATATCCAGGGAGGATGAAACCCACTAAATCCCTCTCAAATGAACTCTTTTGGAAGGGAAAAACTGAACTTTAATGTTCAATCTGGGGTTTAGTTTTGACAGGTGAGTGAGGAGACTTAATGGATAATACACAGTATAAAGCATGACTCTGTTAGAAGATCCAGGAAAATGAAAACATGATTTAAAGTGTTGTGGTAGTGCAAGTGAGAAATGAAAATCTAGGTCATTATCATTATTTTAAACTGTTTTTCAAGGGATTCTGATGAATATTTCAACTTCAGCTAAACATACGCTGAGGACTAAGAGCCATCAGTTGTCAAATGGCTTTTGATCCATATTTTACTTTTCACTCCTCTCTACTTCTCCTCCAGTTCTCACTCCCCGTGCCTCTTCATCAGCCTTCCCTTCACCATCATCGTTTCCCCTGTTTCCTCTTTCCTCTCTGGTTCAGGCCCAAAAAAAATCTTGTTAATCAAGGAGTCAGAAGAGTGTAACCACAAGAGGTGTCTGCTCCGTTCTCACATTATTCATATTCCTTCTGCCTCCATATGCTCTCCTTCACTCTTGTAATGAGGTGGAATTACATGTGGGACGTGAGAGTGTGTTTGTAGGCGGCCTACGCGCGTGTGTTTGTGTGTGAAACATGTCTAAATTACAGTGATTTGGTTTCGAGAACATGACAGGTCTCCTCAGAGGGTTGGGATGTAAACCAGGAGGAAGCTCTGCGCTGTATACAGTCACCACAGCTGCACTATCACACACAGTAGTTTGCTTTACTGATATGGAAACTTCCACACCTCATTTTTTACGTGATTACCACTTCTTTATTAGCCTTTTTTTCCATTTCTGTTTCAGCACTCACTGAACAGTAGGCCTGAGTACAGAACTGAATTTAAAAAATCTCATTATGTTCGGGGGGGAAATGCTGTGAAGTCATTGGACTCTTCAATTCTAAATGTTGTGAATAAAAGAATACAGCGAGATAGTAAATGACTGTTTCTCAGCTGGATACTAGCTGCACCATTTCCCTGCCAGGTCACCACCATCACCACTAGGTGCTATGTTGACCTTATTGGATAAACATTGATATCTTTTATATGTTTGTCATACAAAGAAACTCACCAGATTTCTACATGTGAGAACATTAGAAGAATAAATTCACTCATAGGCTGCCATTCAGAGCATGGCAAACATTCATTAATTATCTGTGTTGATTATTTGTATTAAGTTTTAACGTGGATGTTAATTTGAAAAATGTATTGAAAGTTTTGAATTCTTAATCTTCAAGTATATTTGGTTTCCCTTAGAATATAATTAAAATTCAAACCCTGCTCTTACATAGAAAAAAAATGTCTGGCAGTCAACCTGAGCAAGAGCATACCCCCTCCTGTTCTTTAGAGAAATGATTGACAAAATCCCTTTCTCTGACCCGGCAGCTTTAATTGTGAAGTGCTGCTTGACCCACATGAAGGTACTTCCAGAGCGGCCGTCATCATGACCTCTTGATAACTCAAATCTATTGACATTGCAAAAAGCTGATATTTGTGTTGTTTTTTGATTATGCAGGTGTTATGGTTTAAAAATTGACCGTGTGAACTGATGACTTTTAGCTAAATGCGTCTGTGGTTATCGTAGTTACATGAGATGTTGAAGATGGACAGTGTCCTAACCAAAGCCACTTTGTTACGTTTTTTATTGTACTGACAAAACCAATAATAGATGTCTTTAATTACGACAACCACAGACGCATTTGGCCTGAAGTTGCCAGTTACCACGGTCACAGTTTAAACTGTAACACTGGCTAACATAAATGTTAACTTCAGTTAATTATTACCTGATTAACTGCTGTCGAAGGTAACGTCTTTGTTAACGGATCTACGGTTAATGGCTAGTGTTGTTGTCGAGTCATTTTAGCTCTGAGCACAGATGTTCACACTCGGGCAGATCTAGGACTACGCAGCAGTGATAGACAATACAATTTGAAAGGTATGAAATTGAAGGGAATAGCATGCTTAGCTTGTCGTTGTAGTTCAGTGTTTACACAGGAGCTTAGGCCCTACTACTGATCATCCAACAAAAAGAGTATTACAGTATATCTGTTCTGTCAATAAGCTGCCTTTAAATGTCCAGGCCACCGTCCTAAACAACACTGTTGTTCTTGCTGACTGCCTTTATCAAATAGTCACTGTGAGTGTTGAATTTGAGTGTCTTTATTTCAAAAATCTAAGACAAAAACAGAAATATAAACACTTAAAATCCAGTATTTAATACTCTTGATTAAGTTTACCAACTTGAATTAAGATCAGTTGATAATTGAAAAATGTAAAAGTGTGTCGTCAGCATATAAAGGTAACTCTAATGTAGTCTTACAGTGATGCAGAGAAGAAGCGTACGTACCATTGGAAATGTTATGGTCATATTCCATGCTTCATGGTTAAGATCAAATAAAGGTTGGTTAACTTTGACATTTAAGTAGATTTAGGGTTACTTAGTGAAATTTTACTCACCACTCCTGGCCTTGGATAAGGGACCCTTCCCTCGTAGGCCCCCCACTGGTAGTCAGGGCCCTCCTTATGTGCAAAGGGCCCGTTGAAGGCTTCTCTGATGTCGGCCATACGATAAACACACACAGCAAAACCCTGGAACACATTACTGTGGAGGAGAGGGGACAGTTTTCATTAGTCAAATATTTGATTCCAGGATGGTTAAAAGAAAAACAACAACATCGATATAAGAAGTTAGTCAGTCAGACGAAATGTCAACTTGGCTGTCATAGATTTTGTAACTTCCTTTTTATCATATTTAAAAAAACAAAGTTTATATTATTATTTAAATCAAGGGAAACTTAGTATTTTTCATAACAATTGATGCATAGATAACTTGTATGAGGTTTAATGATTATTTACCTTATGCTGCTGAAGATGGCATACACATCTGGGTTCCTCTCATCCTTCGTCCTCAGCAGGAAAACATCCTCTGATTTATATAAAAAAATATAATCACATTTAGTATGTGTGGTGCATGCATTGCAGTATTTGTGCTTTAGTGCATTTTACGTGTGAAAGAATTTATGCTAAGGAGGAAGAGTGTGTGTGCATGTATCAGCGCCTGAGCCTTTAAATAAAAAGGTGTGTGTGTATCTCACCCAGTTGGTTGAAGTGTGTGTCGATGCCGTGCGGTCCTGGTACAGAGCACACCAGCCTGGCTTTGATGAAGGTGCTCCATTTGTTCACCAACACTCTCTGGCCTCCAACATCGTTCTGGCAGAAAAGACAAACGAGTCAATAACACAGCTGATTCAATTCCAAAAAAAACACCTTTTGATTGTTTGGGCTTTGTTCTGCAGCACACTGGATTTGGACTGAAAGAAATACAGAGCAACTTAAAGGGGGTTAGGAGTACGTGAAGCAGTGTAGTCTGTTTTGCACATTGTCCCTGAATTTCATTTAAAATGCATGTCATTTTAGGACAGCATAAATAGATTAATACTTGATAGGCAACGTTGGAGGTGTGTCTTTAGACCAGATGATTGAGTATTTCACATTGAAATCAAGACGTCAAAAACTGATACAAGCAGGAAGCAGAGATGGGTTTTACATTCAGTGAACAGTACAATTCTGTTCCTTTTTTAATACACTATGTCTATTTGATGTTTACAGTAAATACTTTAAAATGAAAACTGACACATTAATGCTTACTGTTTCAGTTCAAAACCATTGTTTATGTTAGGGCCCGACTGATATGGAATTATTGGGCCCAATATCGATATGGGGGGGGGGGGGGGGGATCAGATACCGATAAATATCCCCAAAGATATTTTTCTTTGATCTATGTTGGATCTTTAGAGATAGATATACACATTTATTGCACTGATCCCTCAAATATACTGTAGTTGTCAAACACTTGTGGAAAAGATATCCATTATAAGGGAGACATGATGGGCATTCAGATGGAAAGTAACTGCGCAGGTACGTGCTTGAAACTCTGGGGGGTGATAATGCTGGTTATATTCCATATAGCACATTCTGCAAAGAGAACTGCTAGTTAAATACAATGAAACTCGAATGAAATTCTACGCTGGATATGCTAATATCAGCCGATACTATCGGCTGGCCGATTAATCGGTCAGGCTCTAATGTAGGGTGCCAATAATAATCACATGTCCCAAACTGCTGCTACTATGCGTTACAGCTACACATGCAGAAGCAATTAGACCAAGATATGACTATTTTGAACCTTTTTAAATGTAAGCACACATGACCTTCTTTTCTGCAGAGAAATGTGTTTGGGACTCGTAAGAGATACAGATGGAGGGTTTATCTGTGTGTGTTTATATGTCCCCTTTTCTTAAGAGACGAAGGAGTTATTTTGCAGGGACATTTTCATATGTAAGTGTATGTAATTCATATCAGCGGTAATAATTTGTTTCTTGGCAAGAAGCTCAGCAGGGAAAAGCGTTGAGAGCTGAAACAAGAAAAAAAGTTTACTGTTGGGAAAGAAAGATGGAGACAGATGGAGAGAAGGCAAAGAGATTGAGAAGTATGACAAAGTTATAATTTGAGGGTTTAGGTGGGATTTTGTACTTTGTGCAAACTTTTCTGGCACAGTTGCACAGCCTCTGAGGAAATCCTGCAGCTGTGTTTGAATGTGTGTATGTGTGTATTTTCTTGGTATTCTACCATGCGTACCTGCATTTGCTGCACAGAGCGCACAAAGCAATGCATGAATAATGTGAGAGAATGTGCGGAGCAGATGGAGATCACAGTTGGACGATTTGACAGCTGTGTGTGTTTTGGAGGGATAAAAGACGCACAAGATTCTGACTATCTTGATGCCTTCATGGCCCTTCAGGGAAACATAAATAATTGATTGCCCCTGAAGACATTTGTCTTCTACACAAGAGGGTTTAGGAGTCTCCAAAAAACCACAACCTGAAGCTTTTTTTTTGCAGATGAATGCGACCATGTGGAAATAGGCTCCTCCATCATTACTGTCTTTATTAGCTACACTTTGCTTTGCATCTGTGTTTTCATTTAACACTCTTTAGGTGGGTTTTCTGTGGGAGTGTGAAACAATACATGAGACTGGAAACTAAAAAACGTTTAGATCCATAATGGATCCCTCAGAAAATAAAAAATCCCAGAAGGACTCTCTGAGTGTCCCAGATCACCTCTGCTAAACTGAATCACGCCTGCGGATGTCTCTTTCCTTTGATTAGAAATGTGTGTAGCCAGGACGAAGCGTAAAGCTAACTTGACCATCTGTTCTCTCTCCTCATCCCACGTTTATAGATGATATATCTATCTATCTTTCTGTGCTTCATATTTAACTGGATTATCCCTAGTAAGAGTGATTTCCCTGGGGAGAAAACTTTATTTTGAGTGAGTTATTCTTCATTGCTTTGAGCACTGCTAATGGAAAACCCAAAACACACAGGGAGAGAAATCTCAAAACTAGAGCAAGTAGATGGAACACTGCAAAAACCAAACATACCAAGTATGTTTGTGTAAATAATTTTCAAAAAATAACTTTTTACACAAAATATAAATCCAAAAGAAACCTCTTATTTGAGCTTTTACTATCTTGAAGTAAGGTGTTTATCTGGACTGGGCTCATATTTAGTGTATTGAGATATTTTGACAAAAAGGCAGAGTTAGATTTGAGTTTTTGAAGTGTAGCTCTCAGTTTCACATGTATTGTGCATAAGTCACTTTTATGTAAGGTTGTCAAGTTGCCCCACACAGCAATATTGGACATATCATTATATACTGTACACAAAAATGCAATGAAACCATAGAAAGTGTCTTACCGCACACACTCGCCCGACGCGGGTGTGTATGGCCCCCTCCCTGTCCCCGGCCTCCGTGGCTTTCTCAGTGAAGAAGAAGTACACTTTGTCGTTGTCTCGGTCGTCGTTGTCTGGGATGAGGTGAGCAGCAATGAACTTCGGATCTGCAAAGAAAGGCGTAGAAATGCAAACTAAGTAAAAAAAAAAAAAAAAAACTGTTTTCCCGTGTGACGTATTATAGCATCGCCTGAACAATCAGAAGTATCTGATCGGCTGTAAATATACATGTAAAGTACTAACTCACTAACTATCAGTGATTAAACTGATCTTTTCATCATGGCTTCAGGAAATTGAAGACACACTTAACATATATTCTTCTCTAACCTGTGATTTATAACACTGAGTTTACAAAATCAAACGTGTCTTTATAGAAGATACTGGTTTCTTGACAGTGTCTTATTCCTCCATTTAGTGGAACAGATAAATAAAAGAGTGATGAGTTACCATGGAGGAGTTTCTGGTCAGTCTCTGTCCTCATGGTGGAGCGACCTCCCATACTCCTGAAGATCACAGAGTCTCTGCCCAGGAAGTCTGCTGTCAGTCCTGCATACAACTCCCCACCTACACAGAGGAAAGGTCAGAGGTTGTCAGAGAGTTTAAAAAAGAGGCGTAGAAGAGGAAAAGAGCAGGACAGAGAGGAGGGCCAGGGGGGAAAGAAGTGTAAAAAGCTTATAAGAATGTAAAGGAATGGTGGCAAAAAAAGGAAAAGAGATTAGGGGAAATCAAATCTATGGTAATGGAGAACAGTGAGGAAATCAAAGGTGACAGAAAGATTTTGTGGTTTGGGTAAAAAAAAGGGGGGGAAGGGAAGAGGAAATCGAACAAATCCTACATAGAATCCACTTGGAGAGAAACCTGAAACCAAAACTCAAACACACTCTGTTCGGTTCCTTCTCCACAGAGACTGAGACCATAAACACAAACTCATTTTGAATTTCAGCAACTCATGAAAACTGATAATCCTGCAAATGGAAATGAAATATTTCCTGTAGCACCACCAGTACAAAACCTTAAAAAACATTCTGCTGAGTAATCCATATTTAGACGAAAAAACTACCTCAGCTAAGTCTGAAACGGCTCCAAATCTAAATCACTCCACCAGCTGTTAGATAATGAAGAATAATGTGAGAAAGTTACAGACTAATCCTAGTGTTTTGTATTAAATACGACCACCATTACCATACCATTGTGGACATGCAGACTGTTTGAGTGATCTCATGCGTATAAATGGATTCTTTCTTAGCTTATTTAGCTGCAATAAAAGGATCACACCAATCCAAACACGCAGAGATCCAATTTAAACAGACACCCCTAGTCTCAGTAATTGCTGATGACAGGGTCTGTAAAGCTTTGTGTATTTTGGGAGAAACTCTTGAAATTAAAGAGGCGGAAACTTTATCGTTTAGACAGCTGATGAAGGTCACTTTCAACGTCTTTTACGACTTCTTTCTGGCAATCACTTTTTCTCGATTTCTCATTATGCTCTATTTATTTGACTGTATTTTTGCTGATCCACGTATGTAAACTCTATTGCATTATTGTTAGGATTGTGTAATTACCATTAGAGTAATAATGGGAGTATCTGTAAGGTCAAAGAGAACTATTTTCATTTTGCAACACATTGATCCCTGAGGAGAAAAATCCATTGACTCATTGGGTCAGGAGTCATGGTCAGAGATAGCCCAGAAATCCTCCAGTAACAGGAGCTGTCTGGTCATCTTACCCAACCCTGCTGAAACTCGAGGCCAGCAGATCTGCTGAGTCATCATTTTCCAATTTAGCTATTTCCAAAGTGGCTTTCTATTTTTGAATATAGGTAAGCTTGGATTGATCACATTCACCACTATCCTCTCCCAGCAGGTACAGAATCTCTTTTTATTGTCAGTCTCTCAAGAACTTTCTGCAGGCCGTTCCTCTGCAGCTCTGTATGTGTTGTTCGCTATGTTTCCTGCTGAAGTCCAAAATACTGAGGATTGAACGTTTTCCTGCCAAATTGGATGCCTTACTGGAAAAATGTGGATGCTAAAAACACCCAGCTGCAGAATGAGCAAGGTGGGATAGACAGACGTTTACAGAGACACATACACACACATACACACACGTTCACCCTCAGTGGCTTACAGGATAATCTGTCACTGCTACAGATCAGCAGTATTTCACAAACTAAATAACTTATGACATTGTGAGGGAAACACCCAGAACTTTTTAAGCCAGTCAGCAAAAGTCTTGACGTGTGTTTTTGTGTGTGTGTGTGTGTGTGTGTGTGTGTGTGTGTGTGTGTGTGTGTGTGTGCGCGCAAGCGCGTGTGTATGTCTCTGTGTGCCAAAAAAAGTTTCCCTATTGGCTGCTCCTATTATCAATTTGGGATACATACAATAATAATATGGCAGATATCTATGTAGAGAGGTGAAAGGGGCAGAAAACACTCTCTGACTTTGTCATTTTGTATAGTTGGACGTGGCAGATGAAGGATACAAAGCTACATCAAAGACTAGTGCTAATTTGACAGCTTTGTCAAAGCAGTTCTATTTGTCAAAGAGTTTGTGCAAAGAGAAAAAAACACCAACCTCTTTGGATCTTATAACCTCCCTGTTTGTAGTGATTGTTGAGGGATTTTTGCCTTCAGTGTGACAGTTTGCAGGGAGGAGTAATACAGGAAAAAGAGGAGGGAGAGAGGTATGATGTGCAGCAAAGATCTCCAGCCAGAAGTGAACCGTGGACGTGGCGATTATTTAACATCCACTGTAACAATACTAATTCCAGAACTTCTTCTCTGTTTTAAGCTTTTCAATAAACAATTTTTGAGAAATACAGCCAACACAACATGGGACGTACCACTGAAGGTGCTTGCGAAGGGGAGGCTGGGGTCATGTGGAACCTTCCCTCGTCCGTTCTCCACATTAGTAGGGTCCATTGTGAACACATGCTGTGAAAAGACAAAAAGCATTAACACAGGCAGTTTGTAAGACAACATGTATCAACTCCAGTTGTAATGTCCTCAATGCTCAATGTGCTTCAGACTACGGGTTTTATAAAAGCCAGACAACATTATGTTCATCAATCTTTCCATGAGGAAAACCCTTTTTACCCTCTGCTTTGGAAACACAGTAAGCTCACTGGAGCACCTGAGATTAATTATTTTGTTCAAGAAAATGTTTCCAAGTATGGGCACACAGTAGACTAACCCAGATCTTTACTAAGAGGGTTGATTTCATTAAATAAAAGCCATTCTTCTTCTTTTCTGTCCCATTGTTCCCACACAAAAAGGGGACAGGAACTGGTTTTAGTCGTAGCCTGTGTTTCATATTTATTTGTCCTTCTACTGAACTCTGCTTCTGTCTGAGAACTAAGGCACTGTCTGAAAACGAGGGAATGCTGGATCAGTGCAGTTTGCCAGACTTCAGACAAATTTTCCACTTAAGTTCCCAGCGCATGATCAAGCCGGAGAGCTCAGCTGTATATTGAGTATAATCAGCAGGATAACAAAAGACATGACATTGTTATCAAATACAAAATACACTTAGATTCCAAACTTTATTAAAAGACAAATATTTGACAGCAGATATGAAAATCAGTTTTCAAATCCTTAATCTAAATGAAAACTGACCGTAAAGTAACTGAGCAAGCAAACATAGATCATTATTAGAGCCCGATTGATATGGGATTTTATGGGCCGATACTGATAATGGGGAGGGAAAAAAGATATATTTTTCATATATCTAAGTTCGATCTGTAGAGATAAATAGATATAGACATACACATTTATTGAGTTGATCCCTCAAAGGCAGTTATCAAAAACTTTAAAAAAGATATATAACGGAGAAAAGATGGTCACTCAACTGGACAGTAACTGCACATGTACAGTGCTTAACACATTTATTACACCACCTGACCAGAAAACATCAATATTTTAGAAATCTTTCAAAAACTTGTTGAAAACTAAAAATGTTGTTGTTATTTATTTGGCAAATAACAAACTGAAACAACTAAATAGTCCTTTTTCAAACAACTTCATAGTTTGTACGGCCTCCTTTTTGATAACAGCTTGCATTCTTGCTGGCATTGTTTTGATGTACTTTTCGACGGTCTCTTTTGTTATTGAGTTCCAAATAGTTCCTAGCTTTTCCCACAGACTTGCTTTAGATGAAACTTTTGTGCGATAAATCTTTGAATCTGCTAAATCCCAAATGTGTTCAATAGGATTCATATCCGGACTTTGACTTGGCCAGTCCATCAGTTCCAGTCCTCCAGATTCCTTTTTCTTGGTCAGATAGTCTCTGCACAGCTTTGAAGTATGCTTGGGGTCATTGTCTTGTTTGTATATGAACCCACGACCAATCAGATTCAGTCCAGAAGAGGTTCCATGATGCACTAAGATGTTGTGGTAGACGTTCTTGTTCATGATAGAGTCGATTTTCACTAATTTGCACACGACGTTTCCACAAATGGAACCCCATACCATAATGGAATCTCCCCCGTGTTTCACTGTGGGTGCAATGCATCTGGCATCAAAACGTTCTCCAGCTTTTCTGCTGTTAATACAGCTCCTGATTAAAAACCTTGACAAAGCACTTAAGGACCTCTATCTAAAAACATGCCAGAGAGAAAACAAGCTTTTGGCATCTAAGCTCACAGCCCCCCAGACTCCATTTGTCCCTCCAAGAAGACTAGTCTACTTCACCCAGACAGTTATTTTTAAGTTTGTTTAAAGAGCCGTATGCAGAAAAAGAATTAAGAAAACGTTCAGTTTTAATTGTGCCTCCAAAGCTGACATAAAACTTTTGTCGAATTCTTTTTTTTTTTTTGAGTGCAGCGTTGAGGAAGTAAGGAGGTAGTTAAAATGGCAAAATACTTTTGTATTTATTTGTCATTTAACAGTTAGTCCATTTCACCAGACAACCACTGGCCACATCCTTTGATTGTGCATTTTTTCCAGGTCAAAACAGGGTCATTGCAATCAAAAGGGAATTTTGTTTCAGCCTTTTTTCCCAAATTAAGCCACATCAGAGTCTCTGTCAGAGCAGCCTGGGTGTGATCAATGTGAGGCCAAACATTATTCCCGGATAAAAGGGGAATAAAGGGCGACACAACCTCCAGTAAGACCTCATGTTTGATTGCATATGACTGATTTAAGTGCCCTTACAGTGACCCATGTCTGTTCCTCTCACAGACAATGGGGTATTGTTACAGGGAGGGTGAGTCTTCCACTGAACTGAGATCACAGGGGAGATGATGACATTGAAGTCAGTGGGATAAAATACTGAAAGAAGCACATTGGACAATGCACACACCCACGCACACGATGGTTTGTACGTGCACCAACACATTCTAGCTCGTGCAATAACAGTAATACGTGCTGAGAAACATGGACAGAGCAAATTGCTACTGTCAGAAACACACCAAAGATTAAATATACGCTGGCATATCTAACAGGCCTTAGGAAATAAGGAGAGACAGTTCATTTCATATTTGATCCATATGTAGCATTTTGAATGTCCATGAAGTCGTCTGAATGAGCTCTACAGGTGTCAAAGTGAACATGTTCAGCCCAGCAGCACGCACACTTCCTGTTTAAACTCTCACAAATAATCAAACTTGAGGTGGTGAGAAATATTCAAGATGTACTCTGAATCTTCTCCCCTGCTACATTCCTTTAGTGCTTCAGAACAGTGTGATTCATTTAGTCATTTTCACTGGACTCTATGCACGGTAAGGATCATTTATTAATATGTTTTTAAGTTGTACCACATGTAAGTCTTTGGGCCACAATTGGAAATCCACTATTTGAAGAAAGGTGTCACTTTGGCAAATTATGCTTTCAGAATGTGAAGGCTTTCAGACAAAGGCGTTTTTCTCTGTATCCAGATGTGGGAAGTCACAAAGCACAAATGCTGTCTTACAGTACTGTAGTAGAATTTAAATATATCTGTTCTTTATAGAGTTCGCCCGATTAACCGGCCAGCCGATAATATCAGCTGATATTAGTATCCAGTGACTATCGGCATCAGCTTTATCACAGATGCACCGATATCTTTCATTTGAGCATCACTGTATGACACTAGCTGTTCTCTCTGGCTGTCACCAGCCGAGTGTGCTAAATGGATTACAGCAAGCATCATCACCCTCCACAGTGTCCAGCGTTGATGCACGTACATGCACAGTTACTCTTCATTTGAATGACCATCTTGTCTTCATTATATATCTTTTCATAAAATGTTTGATAACTGCATTTGAGCGATCAAGGCAATAAATGTGTATATTGATAGATAGAGCATTGATCTAAGAAAGATATCGGCCCATAAAAATCCCATATCTGTTGGGCCCTAGTTCTTTATTTTACTGATTATTTTTCTGACGTTTTAAATGTAATTAAAACACAAATACCAATACTTGACATTATCTATATAAATATATAAATACATCTATTATATACTTCTGTACATTTTCAAATCTGGCACATTACTCTAGCTTTTGTGGATTTCAGCTAGTGTACAGATGAGTTTTACTGCGTCATTGTGTTGTGCCTTCCCATACCAAGACGGACTTCAGCCTAAATGGATAGGACAAGTGAAGAAGGTTCCTCGGTGTATCCATCAGTTCATATTTACCACAGTCATTTTTAACATGATGAAACATCTTAAAAGACATCACAGGGACACTTTTACTTTGGAGTGGAGGCTCCTAGTGTGTATGTGATGTTCATGACCAACAGGTTCCAACAGCATGTGATAAGTAAAAAAGCAAACATTATCAATGACATCAGAGCAGATTAAGAGACGCTAGACAATCTCAATCCAGAAGAATTTTGAGTTTTCCAAATGCGACGATTTTTTACGTCTAAATTGTAATTACATTTCAGAGCCTGTACTCTACCTTACTGCAGAAACAAAGTTGAAGTTGAGTTTTTTACACAGGTACTTGTAATTGACAGGATAAAACAAATGTGCGTACATTTATCACCTCTGTATCTAAAAGATACTGAACGAAAGATGTCATTCTTGAAGCGTATGTATATTCCTTTATACATGTGGTGTTAGTTCACTTTGTGGCCTAGTGAACCTTTGCCCTCCTTTCTTGCATCACACTCACTGCTTCTATTCTCTCTCTCTCTCTCTCTCTCTCTCTCTCTCTCTCTCTCTCTCTCTCTCTCTCTCTGAAGATCTTCTCGCAACTTTTTGTCCACTCATTTGTCATCTTTTGTCTTTCAGCACCTCTTTGCTCTCTTGATACTGAAGTTAAACATCACTGCATCTCTGTGTTTCCCATCAGTGTGTGTAAGTGTTTGTGGTTAAGTGAGTGTGTGTGTGTGTGTGTGTGTGCAAATGAAACAGTGAAGTTTTAGGTTTGTGGTTTGTTTGTGTGTGCATGTGTGTGTCTGTGTTATCTCATTATGATCCAGAGGAATAGTGTGGCTGCCTGTGCAGCTGATTAGACTGTCAGAGTCACTCTGCCAAGACAAATACACACAAGTACAGAGAGAGAGGGAGATATTCAGACCACTTTGTTCTCAGCAGTGCCAAGCCAAACACATCAGGACCCCAACTACAAAACCATTGAGACAAGTGACTACAAATTCCATATTTGTGTCCACGTACTTGCCAAACAATCCTGACTCTAATGAATGATTTACCACTAAGCTATTTTTGTCATATTTCGACACAGTGGCAACCTCTCAGCAAACATGCGGTGTCTTTTTAAAAGAACAGTCCTTAGTGCTAAACAAAAAAAATACCAGGAGTAATGCATGTTATAGTAAAAGTTCCTTTGAACCAAAGAGCTCCTTGTGTTTTCTTTCTGGACTCACCATTTTAAACAATATTAAGTCATGCAGGATAAAAGCCATCGTACAAAAGCCACCTTATGCTGTTTCAATATTGTTGGAGCAGACTGTTGTATGTATTGAGTATTAAACGACCTGATCTTTTTTTGTCTTTTCTGGCCACAGGTGACTTGGTGTTTTTTTACATTAATTGACAACGCAATGGCTGCAAATAAGCAAGAGTTTCTTTTAATTCATCAAAAGAAATGAATTGTACCATAAGTAAAAGGAGACGGTCTAAATGCAGAGGAAAACCACAAAATGTATCCATAATGCCAAGCCACTGAAGAACTCTTTATATAACAGATTACACTTGCTATTATAAGAGACATTGTGCATGCAGGAGATGTAGTAAATCAAGTTGAAAAAGGGAGACATCCAGGTCCCACAGTGCAGAAAGTTCTGCAATAATGAACAAAGGCTTCTCTTTCTGAATTTGATGATTTGAAACATCTGTCAAGGGTTGCAGGTTTTTTCTTTAATCCTCAAAGAGCCATTATTGTTTTAGTTTTCACAGTTGAACCCCCCCACCCCCCCACGACCAAGGGGTTGTCGGGTCTTTTCGCAACTGATTATTTGTCCAAATAATTCTTAAGTGTGTGGTGTCCATCAAACATGTTTGATATTGGGGCGCTGGTGGCACAGTGGTTAGTGCGCGCGTCCCATATATGGAGGCTGTGGTCCTCAACGCGGGCGGCCCAGGTCCGAATCCAACCTGTGGCTCCTTTCCCGTATATCAATCCCCACTCTCTCTCCCTGATTTCCATCTCTATCCACTGTCCTATCTCTCCAATAAAGGCACTAAAAGCCCAAAAATACAAATCTTTAAACATGTTTGATATTCGTGATTCCAGATCGGGCTGCCTCTGAAATACCCGCAATAGCTAATGAGAGCCAGCAGACTGTAAGGCGTCACCAATCAGATGTTGCGTACTTTTTCGCGCTCGAAAACATGGCAGCACAACTGTGACACAAGCCGAGTGGAATATTGAAAAAGAAGACCAGCTTGTGGAATTATGACAACACTGCCTTTTTTTTTTGCCTTTATGTCTCATGTATCAGACGACGCCAATCGTCCTCCATATTAGTTTCTCTTCTGGAGTCATGATTGATCATGCAAGTTTGTGTGAGATCTCAGCTCTGTGGAATCGCCGCTTTGTATTCGTTACTTCAAATGATAGGTGTGTTGTCTTGCGGTGCAGGCCCGATCATCTACTGTGCGAGTTTAAAGGATTAGAATGTTAAAATCAGTTGAAACCATCTCTATGTTTGTGGTCTCCCACGTTCTTAAAATCCTGTATGATTCAAAAATCGTCTAGTGAGCAGCCAGCCTTTTTCTCATGATCTGGTTTAAAAACCATTCTTGTGTTGAATATTATAGTTTGACTCTGCTTCGAAGATCTTTAAAGTCATCTTGGCAAACAAACACACTTCTTTGGAGTACCAGTGGACTTGGCCAGTCCACCCTGTTCAGTAAAATCAATGGCTGGGCTCCTTCTGTCAACACTCAAGTCTCACTTCAATTAAAGGATTGGAAGTTCCCTCTCATTAAATCTTCTTTTTTTCTTTTCTTTTTGCATAGAGTTTAGAGAAAGAGGGTGAGCCATGACAAGAGCTGATGAGGAGTTATGGTTATGATTACAGATATGAAATACTAAATGGACTGGAAATGAAGCACAAATGACATCAAAAAAAGTCAGAAGTAATAAAATAGTAGGCTTCATTCATCTCCAGTTTGAAGGGCTTCAATCCAAAGACAACATACATGGGAAAATAACTGATTGATTTATAAGCAATTATTTTTTATTATGCTTTCAATCTTTTAGTCCTCATTTTTATCCACATTAATGCTGCACTACTGACCCTGCTGAAAAGCTTTTTTCCCCACTGGATTGAAAAGTGTCCCATGATGGAATTCTGCCATCATGGTGAGAGGAAGTGGGGGAGTCGGCAAGTTTTTCAAAGAACACAGAAGCTGTGAAGTGAAAGTGTGCTTTGAGTTTGAAAAGGACTATCAGATAGGGAGACTTCCTCTGAGCAGTTCAGTCAGCAATTTGGAGCTGTGTCTCAATTTAGGGTCTGCATCCTTCGAAAGGAAGGGACCGATTGCGCAGCTGTATTAGTAATGAACGGATGTATATTTTTTGATGGTCTCGTTAACTTGATGCTAGCTTATCTAACATAGCTTGACTGGAAGTACGTCATTTGACCCGCAGTTTAGTATGTTGCTGATGGCATACTAACAGCTGGGTTAGTATGAAGTATGCACTATATAGTTTTTGAGTATGTAGTGGGCAGTATGTTAGTATGTGTTGTCAGACACAGTCAAACTTTGAAGTTGCACAAGAGGAGGCTACACTTTCAAATGTAAGTAACTGGTTTCAGCTCAATTTAAAAGCTAGCAGTTCAAACGTTTGAAAGAATGAAAGGAGCCTTGAAGTTTCTTTCATTTTTCATCTTTCATGTTTCAAATAAAAGGTTGTTTCATAACTTTGGTTATGTCAATAGTTCTAGTGCAGCTGTTGAGGTTGCTAGACATGGAGAGCAGCACATGGTAACAATAGGGTCAGAGCAGGAGCTGCTGGTGACATGAACTGGTATGCCTTTACTGACTAAACAGTCTCAATTCAGCTCGGACTGAGCGGTCTACACAGGCTACGAGGGCCTGGGTCCTATGTCTTTTGGCTCTTAACTTCCTTTCTGTAATGCCTGTGGCTGTGTGTTTGTGTGTGTATGTTTGTCTTACTACACACTTGTTTCCATATATTTACATTTGAATGTGCATGTCTTTCATCATGTTTGTGTGTGTTACTGTCTGTTTCTCCGCATATTTATGTGTTCAAGTTTGTGTCATTGGTTTTGTTTAAGTGTGTGTGTGTGTGTGTGTGTGTGTGTTTGTGTGTGTGCGTGTGTGCGTGCGCGTGCGCGTGCGGGTTCGGGCCCTATGTGTGTCATCACTGAAATATGGTGCTTTATTTTCACATCTATGACACTCCTCGAGCAGCCGTGTCACTCACCATGGGGTCTCAGATTGTGTGTGTGGGTGAGAGAGGGAGTGAGGCAGAAACACAAAGTCTCAGTTAATAGCTTTTGAATCATGAACACCATGTGAAGAGAATTCATCTAAAGCTACCTTAAGCACTTTTAGAAATACAAAAATAAGTGTTTCCGACATAGTTAATGAAAAAAGGCGACATATTGCGTTAACTATGACGCAATTTATGTTCAATGAAATGGAATTTTATTTCACAACCACTTCAAGAAACTTTTGGCAGTCTTGAATTGTGAATTGATTGCTGTTCTACAATATAATATCTGAATGGTTTTATTTCTTTCAATCTTTGGACAAAAGCATGAAATATGGTTGGACTTATGGACAATCATAGTTAATCCAATAGTAATAAAGTTTCAAGAGTGAGGGAGCCTATTCTTCACTTCAACACAGCTGACGTATAAATGAGTCTAATTCACTTTGTCTTAAGGTTGTCAAAACCTCTGACGCTTTGGTACTTTCCAATACCTCATCTTTTAAAACAATCCAATCTCCATTATTCTAATGATTGATAGTATCCAATTGTGCTTGACTGATTAAAGGCAGGGTTGGTCATTTTCTCCAGATACACTTTTTAATATTTTGGTTGAAACTGTCTTTAGGTCCTGACAGAAATTAATAATTCATGTGCTCTGAAAAAAGGAACAAAGAAAATCTTTCATCTGTAGCAGTTGTAAGCCTGTAAAAACTTTGACCAATGTCTGCCACGAGGTACCAATCTGATGAACCAATCACGCCTCCCTGTCTCCCTGCTCGTTCTCTACCCCATGCATGCACCAGCCCACACTCAAAGCATGAGCTGAGGTCTGCTTCTGGACCAATGGCGATTGTGCATGTAAGTGAGGGGCGTGGCTTTTAAGGGAGCAAAGAGGGGAGGGGGTGGGTGTAGACTGAGCACTGAGGGAATGCTTCTTTCAAAATCATGCTAGTTTTCAAAAATTACCAACCCTGCCTTAATCGGCCAGCCGATAATATCGGCAGATATTAGCATATCCAGTGACTGTCGGTATCGGCTAATTTATTGCAGATGATCCCGCATATAAGGGATCAACACAATAAATGTGTATTTCTATATCTATCTACTGTATCTGTTCTGATCAAACAGAGCAAAGACAGATATCAGCCGATATGTCTGTATCAGATTTTTGTATCGGTCTGGCCCTAGTATCCAAAAGTACTGAAGTTTTAAAATAGTACATATCTTCAGTCATATTTTAACCACAAACCACAATCATACCATGATATGATAATACTATTTTGTATTTCTTGTATAAAGTCAGGCATAAAAGAAAGATGTCAAAACAAGACTGTGACCAAAACAAAAAAAAGGTGGAATAAGAGAGACAGAAAAAGTTTGTGTATGTCTGCCTCAAACTGAGATGAAACACCCACAAAGTCAAAGGTCATCCCACCCAGAGTCCCGTCCGAGGGATCGCGGCCTCAGTGCTCTGGAGAGGTCACACAAACAGACGAGTGTGTGTTCTCCACCAGTTAATGATTGGTTAAATAAATGGACAGGCTCCCTGTGGCGTCTTTCATCCAGACAGACTTAAGGAGCTGAAAAGACGCAGGTTGTAGTCTGAGTGATGGTTGGACAGACACACTTAAATACAGACACACACATGCAGAAGGATAACTATAGTATCCTCACATCGGTCAGGACAGCTGACACATGTGGTTGTTCAGCCTGGGAGTGATTTCATGCACACCTGGGCATGCACACACAGTTTTTAGCACATACACACATTGCCTTGGGTAAATAAAACAAATGCAGCAATGTTTGTTTGGACAAGTTTATGAAGAAAATGTTTTATTATATTGCTTAATTATCTCTTAAAACTCCTTTGAATCAAACTTTTTTGTTTCCATTTTGATATTGGCATCTTCTGACTTCCACAGCCCTGCAGTCAGCAACAGGATGACACAATTTAAATAACAGCCCTTTTCATAGTTAAATTCCACAACAGCGGCGTCATTACGCCTGAAGACATTCATATTGATGCCGCAATGGTGTAATATTGGCGTCCCGGTCTGTGAATTCACATTGCAAGGGAATTTAGTGCAGCGGGAACTCCACATACACACCCAGTCAGACATGGACACACAGCACTATTCTCCCCCACTGATTCTACTGACTTACTTTACTTACTGTGCATAAATGTGCATGCATGACATTTCTGGAGCTGCACTGATCTGCATTCAAGTAACTCTGCATTTAATTTGTTTAAACACAAAATCATATAAGGCTTGATTGGTTTCCAGCAATTGATTAGGTAAAGTGCTTTACCAAATGTTTCTTGGACAGCAACTCCTGTGTTCCCAGCAGAGCTCAAACAAGGGACCTACTTTTCAAAAAGTGGTTGCTCAGTGCCACCATTCAAGGATACAACTTACTTACAGGGCTCAAAGTTATTCAGCTTGAGCAGAGGAAGACATGCGCTGTTTTTTATGATGTGCCATAAAACACTGGAGTCCAAAAACCACACTGAGGATGACAGATTGAGGGTGAGTTGGAAAATGGCACCAAGAGAACACACACAGTGACAGGCACCTAAACCCACAAGAAAATATAAATGTAGCAATGTACTTCTGCACTTTACATGCACACACTATTCACCAACCACACACTCTTTCCACGAAAGGGTTGGCACTCTCCCACCCCGCTGTCTCATTTCCCCTTTCTTTACTTTGTACCAACATCCAGCTTTCCTCTCCCTTATGCCCAGTGTGACCCCCTCCTGCTGGGCCCGGCAGGGCAGCACACTGGGCTGCCATTTGGAGGACTGCCGTGAAACAGCCAGCTACAGCTTGCCTTAATAGCTCCATTCATTCATTTGTGTCTTTCAAACGGCTTCAAGTGTGAGGCTCTGCAGAGGGTCTCACCGAGCTGAGTGTCTGTGCAGAGAGTCAGCCAGTGTGGTTGAAAAGATGCATATGGGCCCGACGCTGCGGCTGAGTAGCCCTACAGAAAGACTCATGGCAGAGCTGCCTGCTGAGGCTTAACCTCGAACCCCGGGGATGTGAGCACAGAGAAAGGCCAGTCTGAGCTGTGTTTTTCAAATTAAAACAAATCTTGGCATCAACCGTATTTGTTTCATTAGTCTGGTTTCCTCCACAGGACTCCTAAGGGGACATCCATTGATTCCTTATCCTCTCAAATGTACCCCACTTTACATTTATATGGACAAAGTGACTTTCTCCCTCTACGTGTATACTGCCATGATAATAAACATGTCATTATACCCATCTTTTTTTTTTTTACTGATCCATTGTAGGATTTAACTTTTTTAGATGATAGTTTGGTCTTTCCTGTCTGTATGTTTGCTTTGTTGTTGAGTCTCCTGGCTTTTACCAATCCTCTTACAGAAGTCTGCTCATTAAGAAATGCAAATATAAGTTAGTAACAGTACACTCTAAATACCCAACATCAAAGGTTTAAGACAAAGTAAGAAACAAGCTCTTCGGAGGACGCCAAACCAAAGATAAAATGAGAAGAATTGTTTGACTTTTTCTTATTAGATGGATAGAAACTTTGTTGCATTAATACATGTATGTGTTTGTTAGCGTATCAGCTCGTTATTTCTGAGATTCATTCCTAAGTAGCAAAAAGTTGAGTCATGCAACTAGAGCAATAAGTGGCACCCCAGGTTTGAGGGGGGGCCTTTATTTTACAAATGACCCACTTTATTTCTTGCAAATTCTTTTATTTTTATTTTTATTTTTAAGATTTATTTTGAGGCTTTTTGTCTTCATTTGATAGGACATGGGATAGAGTCGGAAAGGGGAGAGAGGTAATGACATGCGGGGTAAGGAGCCACAGGCCAGACCAGAACCAGGGCCGCCCGCCTGGAGGACCACAGCCTCCCAAAGGGGGCGCAACTTAACCGCCAGGCCATCTGCGCCCCCTTTTTTTTTTCTGCACAAATTCTTATTAGAAAAATATCACTTTGGAAATGTATTTATCATTTCCAACCCCTGTAGTCGGAAAAGTCCACTGAAAAGTACTTAAAGCTGAGCAGCCTTTGTAATTGCTTCACAGCTCATTAAAATTCAATATAATTTATTGTTTCCAAACATTTCCTTTAGGAAATTAAAACAGAGTGCAGCAGAAGTTCAGTAGGCATACAGAAAAAAGTGGGTCTTACACAACTGTGACAGCTGTATATTACAGAGATTTCTGTAAAAACCAACCAACTATTATTTATAGCATGTGGTTACAAACACAAATGAGTTGTGTGTGTGTGTGCTGAGACATTTCAGAAGAAGACATGCTGTAGCATGTCTTCTGAGGGCCCCACAATTTACCTACAAAAACCATCCTATAACACACACACGCATAAAAATACACACTCTCTTACTGAACCAGGGCTTACCTCTCCTCTGTGTCCCACATAGATGAAGGCACACATGGGCTGGAATGCACCGGTCCCACAGGCCAGGAGGTGGGTGCGGTTGTAGGGCTGCAGGAGTCGAACAAAGTTGGCACACTCCGTCTGTAAAACACAGATACACACACACAGATTTAAACTCGTATTTTACAAAAAGTGAGATGAGTTGTGGCTTGTGTTGCATAACGGCAGGGTGAACTTTTTTTGTTGGACCCTGTAGATAATGAACCATGTACAGCTTTCCATTTAACTAAAAAATGGATTATCCAGATCCAGCATGCACGTTACACACATATACACACACCACATACAGACAGACTCACATCAGGGAGTGAAGGGCCCTTGAATAAATTAAATCTCACAGTGCAACAGTGTCATCCAAATGTAGACAAGCTGATTTCCAGGGTATTGAGGAGAACCAAAATGATTTCTTAACAATGCTTATTGATCCCACATGTTTGTGATTAGGGCCAGAAAAGAGTTTTATACGATGAGATTTGATAACTCAGGACTCATATCTCTTATTTACGGACTTTGGCCAGAGGGGCCAAGATGATGTTGTAAAACAAGTTTCATCACCATCAGGTCAAGAGAACTTTGTGAAGATGTGTAAAACATAAGAAAATGCCTGAGAGCTAAAATCTTAGGGATTGTATCCATGTGAAATGTAAGGGAGACACTGGTAATAAATGTAACTTTAAAAAAAGTTCATTCTGACTTTTAACAGCACTAAAACTTTATTATTCTATAAACTGATGAGAAAAATGGAGGCACAGTATATAATGGAAACAAAGACTGGAGAAAAAATACTAAAGTAGACGATGTGAAAAGGTCAGACTCAAATCGGAGCAAGAACAAAAGGAGTGGTGACTGAGGAAACGAGTATCAAGAAGTTTCTGTACTCGAATGAGAACCAGAGGAAACAGAGGGCACGAATACTTCCTTCTTCCTGTCTGCAACAGCAGCTGACAAAGAGGGTGTCAGCAAAGAAGGAAAGAATCGGCCAGGTGTCACTCTCTCAAGTTAGAAAAGGTCAAAGTCATATCTGAACAATGAGCGTCCGGAGGGGGGGGTGGGGGTCACTGCTTAAAAGATGTGGACACATAATGTGAGTTTAAGATGAACTGAATGTGACCGAAGTGTGTCTGTGAATGTCTCTGATTAACTACTCTGATTACGATGCATTAATGTGTTCAGGTCTCTTTTAGTTTTTATATTACATGTATACTCGGTAAATCTGTCATTTTCTGTTTGTGTGTGGCCTGCATCCTCTTTAAAGTTTCACCCAGACACTTATACATTGTTGATCATTTCCTCGAGTGCTTTGCAGCGCTGCAGATCTGATGTAAACCATGTCACTGCAGAGCGAGACATAGTTTACATCATCACATTCTGCTCTACCCAAACAACTTTAGGCCAGTAATAAACTCATCAGAAACGTATTTGTGCAAAAAAGTCCACACATGCATAAAAGAGCATCGAGGTAACAACAACATAGCAGAGCATTTCTGTTACAGAAAAGGGGAAATCATAAAGATAATGTGACAGTATTTCCCCCTTATTAACCGTCCATCCTTGCTAAAAAATGAAGGTTAAATTGATCTCCAATTGGCTGAAATGATACACTGAAGGTAAAACTTCAAAGGCTGCACTTAGCGCACTTTCTTCAGGAGATATATGAGGTCTAGGAAAAGATACCAAGTCAACAAATAGAAATCTGTCTCACCCGTGTTTCCACTCAACTACTTGGGGAGTCGTCTTACACATCCGTGTGGCCAAGGAGAGCAAAGTGTGGAATGACATGTTGAAAATAAGAAATATGTCTCTGCTCTCCCACCCTAGGATCTGGGGTTTAACATATGTGTGGTCTTACGGAGATTAAGTGTCAATAAAGGGAGTGGTGTCAAACAGAACATGGAGTGGTTTGCTTACTAAATCTGGTTTTGTCTCACTGGGAGAGCTCAGGGAGTAGTCTCAACATCTAGCCAGGATTGGAAATTGAGAAATGTATTCCCTACATAACTAAGCCAGGGTCAAGGCTATATTTTGGAAACAAAAGATCTCAATGTTCATTAATTAACCTTTTATTATCAAGGGGTTGATGATAAACCACAAATACTCTTTCCCAGCTGCAACAAAGTGCCCATTCACACATTTCAAACTTTGATGCTGCCCACAGAAACCTCTGTTCCGTGTCTTTGGGGTTTTGAAAGTCATGTGTAGAACAAATGTGTAATATTAACATTTACATACAAGAACATTGCCAACACCACTCAGAGTCTCAGAGCTTTACATTCTGCAATACCAAGACTGGTTTCCCATGAAGCATTGGTAATATTGAAGCATATTACAGAAAAGAAAAGTATTTCCAAATGAAGATAAATATTGAATGATATAATAATTATTGGTTCAATAAAAAATGTAGTTTTTAAACAATAACACAAAAGTTACTTCCACAACAAGTGGTAACTAAAGGAAGACACACAGTCCAGTGAATTCATTTAAAGTTTTTGCAACATTGGACTCGGACAGAAAATCATCTGACTGCTTTTTAATAAATTTAAAGAGAAAAACTTTGGATCAATGACCAGAGGAAGAGACTCCAGGGATGGGGAGTGAAGGCAAATGTCAGAAGGAATAGGCTTTACTGGAAAATGTGGTTGTGAAATAGAAGTGTTGACAATACCACAGGCTACAAATCATTTTTAATCAGTCTTATTTGTTAACAGTAAGAATAACACAGGGTTATAATTTGACAATGATTTATTAATGTTTAAATACGCTACAAAAAGATGAGGTCCGGTCGAGAACAGGAAAGTTGTTTCTCACATTCTCTGGGATATAAAGTGGTTTCGGCTAAATGTATCATTGATGAATGGATGAGTATCAGAAACACAATATTTACACAGGATACTTCAATACCAATTTATTTTGGTTTAAATTTGGAGGATCAGTTCTTCCCTGTATGCCAAGAGTTTGTGACATTGGCATTAGCTTAATGTTGAAAAACCATTTCATTGGTTGAGCATACCCTGAGGATGGTAGTAATTTTAGGCTAACAGTGCACTGCTGCTGGTGCTTGGAAATGTTTTCTTTTTACCTTAGGTATTACTTTACAGCATGGACATTATAAAACTAAATCCAAGCCGTGTAAGGCAGTCTTTTCCTCGCCTTGGCGTTATGATGACATCAAACATAAGATCAACAGGAATCTAGTTGTAGTCTTGTAGTTAATAACCCTGCAAGATCCCCAGTCTTTGCTAAATCTTGGTCTGTGACTAAAAACCCTTTGAGTTGCTGACACATTGTCTTCAGATGTGAGAGTGTGTCAGACGTATTAGAGTGTTTTTTCAAAGTGTTTTTTAAATTCCCTTTTAATGTCCATGTAGTGCTGGATACGAGCTAACACAGAGCTAACAGCAAAAAGGCCTCCAGCAGCCAAACATGTTCTGTTACAAATGACCCGGGCAGGGAGCGGCTAGTTTGGACATGGAGAGTAGTTTCCAGTATAAACAGCCAATGTTCAGTGGAAAGAAGTCAGATTCAGTAATACTAACAGGAAATGAGGACCAACACATACACATAAATATGCACCAGTACAGGAGTCTAGCGAACAGGACCTCATACACAAACACAATCGCAGACACACATAAACATCAAGAAGCAGTTCAAAGACGGACTGCTGAGATGTACTGGCCCTCTCCGAGTCTTTGGTCTCAGTACCGTTTGATCCTCAAAGAAGCTAGTTTTCTAAGTACTCTTGATTGATTTCCAGTCAGTGCCGAAAACATTCAGTCCAGGAAAGAAGCTCTCGCCAGCATGCGTGAGATGATTTTTCCAAATATCTATTAACTAGTCCCACATTGTAGCATATCAAATAATCTTTTTATGATAGAAAACCACAGCCACCTCCTTGGCTTCCTGGCAGACTCAGGGCTGCAATGAGGTTTACCGTCATTTTGGCAATAAAAGGCAAAAGCACGGTAAGAAACAGACCCAACTTTGTCTCTGCAGCATCTTTTTCTCGTTACTATTAAATACAAAGAGCCATAAAGAGGAGCTTCTGTTGTCTCAAATCTGGAGCCCACATGCACTATTAGTGTAAACAGTAGAGAATACTTTCAGACTGAGGAGGCTCCAAATCTTAAAGGCTTTGATCAAGAACATGTTTGACTTGGTTTGATATCCAGTGGATGTTTTGGATTTGTTCTGTTACTGTAGTGTTTATAAATGAAGGAGAGATGCAATGCTCAGAGTTCTAATCCATCCATCCTTTATCTAGACCACTTGTCCTGTTCGGGGTCACGGGGGGCTGGAGCCGATCCCAGCTGTCATTGGGCGATAGGCGGGGTTACACCCTAGACTGGTCTCCAGTCAATCAAAGGGCAGACTTCTAATTGTGACCAGAAAAAACTTTCATTATGCTTCTTCTTTGCTTGTGCAAAGGTTTAAGCAAACAGAACTACTCTATTAAGACAACACTACCTGCTTGGTTAAAAGAAACAAAAAGACTTTTTCCTTATATGCAACTAGGGCCCGACTGATATGGGGTTTTTGAGGCTAATACCGATATTAGGGAGGAACAAATGTAGATATCGATATATCGGTCGATATCTTTCTAGGATCTATCTTTGATCTTTAGACATCGATTGAGATATGCACACACATTTCTTGCATTGATCCCTCAAATGCTTTTATCAAACACTTGTGAAGAAGGTTTATAATAAAGACAAGATTTTTTTTTTAAGTTGAATGAAAGCCTTTAATGACCAGAATATCAACAGTGCACTGAAACACTAATCTTTACTTAGAAATTAACAATTATAAGTAAAAACAATTATTTTGAAAAATAACTTAAATTGAATAAAGCTAGTTATATTAGCACATATCTTAGATAAAATCAGGAGCGCTGGTAGCGTAGTGGTTAGTGCATGCGCCCCATGTACGGAGGTTTAAGTCCTCCAAGCGGACAGCTCGGGTTAGCGTCCGCCCTGTGACTCCTTTCCGGCATGTCATTCCCCACTCTCTCTCCCTGAGTTCTAACTCTATCCACCGCCTTATCTCCACAAAGCACGAAATAAATCTTTAAAATCAGCCGATACCAATAGTCCAGGATATGTTAATATTGGATAATATTATCAGCCAGCCAATAAATCAGTTGGGCTCTATTTTCATTAACATTGAGCTATACTCCAGGACAAGACAGCCTCTTACTTTCTTAACCTCAGAGAGAAAATGCCAAAGACTAGATTCCAACAATGAGGAACTTATGACGGCTTTACTGTTCCAGCCAAACCATCAGGGAGGCTTAGTGATATTACCGAGCTTGACACGAAAGACCAAAGCACAGAACTCATTACACAAATCAATCAGACGGATAAAACTGACCTGCATACAGAATATGTAACTCATTTTCTCAAACCAGAATAATCAGCACACTTGAAATGCCTAGCTCGTCATTTCTGATAGCTGTTCTACACTCGGAAAGGGATTTTGTGCTCGACATGTGCAGAATATGTTACAAGTTTTGCCTATTAGAGTTAAAGGAAGTAATTGGTAATTAAATAATCAATACAGACATTGGTAGAAGATGAAGATAGATGACAAAGAAGGAGAATGTGTTAACAGCAAGAGCAAGACACTACATGCTTGGCTGATGTCACTGAGTGCCTCCCCTCAGCCTGTTATTTATTTGTCTGAGCTGTTATTAATGATGGTGAAGGCCATGAGGTTGTGACTCTGGGAGGAACAGCTATCAGTAAAAACATGTTTAAAGTGGAAGACACTTGTCTTCTTGGTTTTGGAGACAGAAGCTTTCATTTAACAGATAAACAAACCTATAGCCATCTTCATGATGTATCACACTTAAAAGATAAATTCAGCTACTTTTGACCTTTATCCAAAACAGTTAAAGTGTGTTCAAAACACCTGTGCTGTTGCTTTTCTCTGTGCCTCTGGGGCATAGAATGGAGCAGCTGCAAAATCTTTTGTTCTTCCACTTGCACAGTCATTTTACAAAGTTTGTAGACACAAAGCTATATCAGCTTCTGTCTCTGGCTTTAACTGAATTCTAGAGAAGCTCATTTACAAAAAGCAAAATATGAGTGTTGAAGATGTAATGGACAAGGACACTTTGGACAGTGTTTTGGCTTGCTTGGATATCATGCAGAATCTCTTTAAGTCAAAGTTTACTGCAGAAGAATGTAAAGAAGCTGTGAAGATTCTGAATGTGATAAATATTGGTACGTGCAGGCACTACTGACATGACTTCATTTGCAAGTATATCAGCTTTCTCTGTCAATTAAGCATTCATTCTGGAAATGTATTACTTTAATTGGCAACATGTACTATCAACACTAATGAACACCCACGCAAAACATGGCAAAAGTTCCTTTAAATGTCAAGTTGGGTACAAATTGTTGACGGTGATGCAGCTTAAGAATTTACTGAACTATTGTTGTTCTTGTGTTCATCTTAAGTCTTTTTTACATCTGCACTCCTCAGGAGGACTGTCCCAGAAATCCTCCAGATCTGGTTGTTTACACATGCACCTCATAGCAGGAGACTATCCCTGTCAAAGTTTATTTCGTGCAAAGAGATCACTACGGTCGTGTTGGTCTGTGCATTATATTAATGGTCGTGCACCGATTGCAGGAATTAAACGTCACCAACCCACTCGCTCAAGGTCAATTCTCCTGATTATATCCTGCAGCTCACTGATTTTCTGAGGAAAAAATTCTAGGGGGCTGAACCTTTGGATGAAGTCTGAGTTGAAATGTGGCTGTTTATGTTCCTATAGCTCACCATGAAAACTTCGGGAGTTTTCAGGAGTTTTGTGCAAATGTGAACAAATCTTTAAATTGAAGAACCAAACCTGGTTGATCATAGCCAACACCAATAATCTTTTCGCCTTACATGCATATATTTCTGTCTCCTTGTCTCTTTGTTTTTTTCTATTGTATAAGTATTTTTTTCCCCACCATCCAACACACACACACTCAAACTCAAACTCAAAAGTCCAACAACCTATGGGATGGCCTTTCACCTCTCAACCTCTTCCACTTTTTGTCAAACTCAGTTGTGTTTACCAGACTTAGACGGCAAACATATGAGATGGAACATGTGTCTGCATGTGTGATTGTCAATGCTTTGTGTTTGATTGTGTGCGTGTGTGCTTCTTGCTTTGTAAATGCAGTAATCCATCTAAACTGACACCAAAAAAAAACTCAGAAACATAAAGAGACGTGCAGGAATGCAGAAGTTTTCTGTGTGACTGAACATAAGCAGACAAACACCTCAATTTGTCACTCACACTATCTCGCACACATGGTTTTTATGACTCCTTTGACCCAACTAAGGTAGAGAAATTGTTTTAAGACCTGTCTAATAATGCCGTGTCACAAGCCTCCTCTACTGTAAAGACAGTACGGTAGCACACAGACACACACACACACACACACACACACACACACACACACACACACACACACACACACACACACCAAGTGTTGTGTGAGCCATGTAAGCAGCATGCAGAGGAAACACCTAATAAAACTGATATAAGACACCCAAGGCACACCTGCCACTTCAAACACACACACACACTAACCCATTCCAGATGGATGAGGCTGTGTGTCTTTTTGCAAAAAGAATATAAAGTAATCACAGTAGTCGACTTGTACATCTTTTACAACAGTGTCTTCTTTGTGTGTGTGTGTGTGCGTCCGTGCGTGCGTGCGTGCGTGTGTGTGTGTCTGTGTGTGTGAACCAGTAATTAGTTCCAGTAATGTATTCTGAGCACCACTGAAGCCACAGAGAGCTTCTCCTACAACTGGGACCCCAATTAACAATGCCTGGGTACATCAAAGAAAAAAGACATCTCTTCCTCCTTTTCTTAATTGATTCTTTATTTTCTTTCGCACTTCCTTTTTGCTTGCCTGCTTCCTTCCCCTTTCCCTTCTTTTATTTTCCATCCATTCCTCCCACACTCCCATGTTAGCTTTTGTTTTTTAACTTAAAACAAATTGGGAATCTAGAGTGTAGCTAGTTGCTCTTTGAGAATGTATTTGGAGCGGCTTGTGAGCATGCTAACATTTTTTAATTGGCACTTAGCACAGTAATGGTTGTATAGCTAATGATTTTGGATTAGTACCGTCAGGGTAAACAAATGTTATTGCAATACAATATAACTGGGATGTGACTGTTTGGGTTAAGTTTCATGAGAACCCATCCAACAGTTGTTGAGAAATGTTGTCCTAAACCACTAAAGTCAACCTCATGATTGCGCAGGAGAAAAACCAAGGGACCAACGTCAGTAGTTTATCTCAGGACCACAATTGTTGAAAATTTCATCTTCCACCGGGTAGATTGGGTCTTTATCTTGGAACCGATCAGCTGTCATTCAATGACAACCTAGCATCTCAGGGCAGCAGTCATTATTTCTGGGTTTAAGCTGCAGTGGATGTCTTCATAACAGCCGACAGAGGATGTCAGGGTTCATGGCAGCTTCTCTTGTGCTCCTGTCACTGTTTATGTTCCCACTACAACTTGAGACGCAGGAATGGAGTTGGAGTTGAGCAACTGTATTTGAACGCAGATATGTTAACAGAGAACAATCTAAACTGTTGTAAGGCGATAACGGATATGTTCCTCAACTTGGATTTTGTTTAAAGTGCGTTCAACACAGACTGTATTACAAGCAAAGAGGAGTAACCAAATTGGCTTTGCATACAGATTCTGCTTTTAAAGTTGTGAAGCGTCCAGAAGACACAAGCTTGACTACATCCTCACTCTTGCAGACAGTGGATTTACTTTGACAGGTCGTGTTTTTCCTGTTCATGATGCTCTTATAATCGTCATAATCTTCCTCTTCCTCTCTTTTCCTTCTCTTTCATCAGCGGGGAAGTGTTTGCTTTTTTTATCCTCCTTCAGGCTACAAAGAAAAGCTGAGTCAGCTTACGAGGAGGTAAACAGCTAAAGGTGCTGACACGTCCTTTTGGGCGCTGTTTCATTAGTGTATGCAGGTTTTGAGACTTCAACTTTATTATGAAATTGTTGGTGGCATGACTTTAATGCTTGCTTTGGCATTTCTTTCCCTCGTTTCTTTACTGTAAACAGGGTCATAATTAGATGAACACTGTCTGCCCTTTAGTGTTTTTCTTCTTTCCTCCTATTCCTTTTCCATTTCCTCCTTCCAACACTTTCCTCCCTACCTCCATCTATTTTTCCTTAATTAAATATTCTCCTGCCTCTTTATTTTGAGTACTGCTTATGCCTTTCATGAACCCTCACAGAACCAGGACTACTTTTAAAACTATTGTGTTTTTCAGAAAGCGTTCTCTTTCTCTGCACATAGTTGCACTTTTCTGTTTGTCTGTCTGATAAGGATGTCCTCATAATTGGACAATTTTGACGGGTTTTCATAGACATCAGTAGCATCATGTACATTATATAGTTTTCTAAATCTTTAGGGGGAGCCTTGAGCACACTTTGCTGTAGGATAAGAAACTGAAAAGTGAGCAAAAACACTTAGCTTGTTCAACTCAATTCAGCTTATTTAGGAAGGGGACAGTGCAAATTAATAAATCATATGATTATAAATGGCTAAAAATGCCAGAATTAGCCAAAACGCTACTTTTCATCTGTAGTCCCCTGGCCTCGATGTTAAAGAGGTTACATGGCTAGAGGCACATCCTACACGTCCCATCAAAACATGTGCCATTTGGGGACCGCTTAAAAAAAAAGGGGTTCTTGTAGTTCTCAGATTCCATATTTTGTCTCATTTAAATTGGAAAATTACAAGCTGAAATCTGAAGATATTCAACAACCACAAAGACCGATGTGGTAGCGTGATTTAAGTCAGGCCAAAGCCCATATGCATAAACTTCACAAACCAGGGTTTGCAGGACAAGTGCCATGCTGAAAGCTGTTTCTATGATCTTCAATGAAGGCCCTTTTCTTTTCTATACATGAAGTGACTGCATTGACAGAGGATGTCGAGCAGCTCGTTATCATGGCAGAGTCCAATGGGTTCAGTTTTGACACTGGTGTGTTATACCAGTTAATGTTAATGGAAACTGGAGTGGAAATCCAAATGCAGACACCAAGGTTCAGAAGGTAGAGTTAATGGCTCACAAAAAAGACAAGGAAAAGAAAATTCAAAAATCAGCAACAGACAGGACATTTGCGCTAGAGCTGGTTACAAAGTGAAAACAAGAAACAGATCAGAATGGCTACAGCAGCAAGGCATGGACATACTGTAGACACTTTGCAAAGATGGTTTGTCTGGAAACTGGTGGCATGGAAGCAGAGCATATAGACATTTAAAAAACACTTTGAGGCTACAATGGGTCTGGGATGTTTGCATGTATTCCAACTTTCTTATTGAAGTTGAGATGATTGACCTGATTGGAATTTTTAAATGTGAGTGGAAACGTGTAAAAATAAATATTAAACTGTTTATTTCTTACCTGGGGATCTTTACCCGTTTGAATGCAGTCCTCTCTGTTGCCAGGTAACGGGGGCCAGTAGATCTACGAAGGAGGCGAAACAAGAAAACGAGAAAAAGATTGTGATGATTAATGACCTCATAACTTTGAGGAAATGCAAACAACCACCTTATTCAGCCATACTGCAATATGTAATTGCTTTGTTCAATCTGCACAGCAAGTATTTTACTTGCAAATGTATCTTTATTACGCCAAATTGAGCAAAGCAGATCTTCTGCATCCGATGAAACAAAAGCTACTGAATCACAAGCCAATGACTTTAGGAGTCAACGTTTGGCTTTTAGAGCTGAGGCCTTGATTGAACCATGACAGTCACATTTATCATTCCACTCATTCAAATTATACAAAAGATTCAGTTCACCCACAATAAGAAAAAAATCTATTTTCTTATTTACCTTTAGCGGTTTCTAGCCAAGCCAATAGTTTAAACACATTTTGAAATAACTCTCGATGCCTCCACAAGAAAACAATGGGGGTTGAAGGAATTTCATTTGTGGTGCTCAGAGCATTTAAAAATACATCTAAAGAAAAACATCAACAGCAGAGCAGAAACATTATCCAGCGAAACCCATTGACTTAAATATCACCACTTTTCTTTGGAACTACTTCCTTGGTTATAAATTCTCATCATGAAAAAGCTCTTTGGCTTCCCTCGAGTCGCCGGACAACATGGGTTTAAATGACATTTTTTAAAAGCTTACAACCCATGAAACAAATTCTTTCCAACCAAGTGGTGGTTGGATGAGGCTCTATATGTCAGGAGGAGACATCTATTTGCAAATTAAACCACAGAAATCAGCAGAAGCCACTTTAAGCAAGTGATCCAACTTTTTTATTTTTCAGAACTTGGATGAACTTCATTTAGGGTTAGGATTAAGAGAACAAACACACCATGAGCACCCCAAAGGCCAGAAAAACAGGCTCCATGGTTTTGCTACTTAAGTCTGCGACTGTTTCTCCAAACTTCTTCCATACCACATCGACATTCTCAGTCAGACCACCATTAGAGATGGATTGACTGCACAAATATATAACTTTCAAAACTTTGATTGACCATATGCTCCTAGAATAACTGCTGTGCACGTCCTTTTCAGTTTGACTATTTTCTGGGCAACACTCTTCTTACTTCCTGGTCAATTTGTGCTCAAATAGACTCCTGAGACTCATCACTGAGTGTCCTTCAGTGTTCAATGTTCTGGGTTTTTTTGGCTTTAATATAAAATTGCACATTTGGCTTAACACAAGCAGAAAAGCTTTGCTCAGGGAATCCCGTAGAGTATCCCAACATGGCCATCTGCAGCTTAAAAAAGAGGGGATATGAAAAGATGGAATTCTCTTTTTTAACACGTTTCTCACAGTTAAGATCCAAACTTGCATGAGAGAAAAGTCCCAGAGTCCTCCCCTCACTCATCCAGATTAGCATTAAATAGAGTTTGGACCTCAAACAATGGGACATTTTCACACCGGTTTCAGAAAATGAAATCCAACTTCTGCGGAAGTGGAAAGACCCAATGATAATGACGTGTTTAAGACTGCCTCTAAAGGGATTCTTTGAGACAATAGGTCTTTGTCTGGTCCACTATGAAACTGGCTTTGTTTTGGCTAACTGGGAGAATGGAAACCAGAGAGGAAAACCAACGGGTCTGACTTGCATTACTAATGTCTCATCAAGTTCAGTCTGTGTGTATGCGAGTGTGTCATGGACCACCGTGGTAGCTATCGGGTTTTAAGAGTATAAAAGGGAAGAGATAAAGTTATTGAAAGAATGAAAATCTAGTTGACAAGATAAGTGGTTTCTTCTGACTCTTTAGCTCAAAAGCTGCAGCACGTTTTGTTTCTTATGCTCGCAACATCCTGGGTTTCATTTCAGCCGTAAAAGTTCAAGACAGATTTTTATCTTCTCTCTCATGAAAACCGACAAATCACATCAAGCATGGTCAACTGACACGGTTTCACAAAGAAACAATGCGTCTGTATTCTCTCTCATGGTTGTATGAATAAAAGATGTGACACTGGAGAGCCTGGAAACACTGTAATATGCTAAAGATGGATGGATGATAAGATCTTAGATCTTGTAAATGGTTCATTGTAAATGAGTGAATGCAAGTTTTATGAGGAAAAAGTTGAAAATAACACATACTACCTATTGGCACAGAAGCAAATTTGAAAATGATGTGTGAATTCAAATATTCTTTAGTTTACTGTAGGGATGCACCGATTCTGCATCGGTATCGGCCGATATTTGCTCTGTTAACAGAAATCGGCACATCTGCAAATAATGTGGCATGAACTGATGTCAGATGCCTATGTTTATATATTGTGCAAATCAATTTAATGCTGACATCTAGTCCACCTAAGTACTCCTTCAGAGAATATGTTTTGTATCGGGCTGATGAAGTCACCTGTTGAACAAACTCTGACTTGTGTTGGCATTGTGGGAGTCTTACACCAAGAGAAGTCATGGAACAAACATGCTTATCAGAATCGGAATCGGCTAAATTGTTCTTCCAAACATGGGTATCGGTATGGACCCTGATTTTCTGAATATCATTTTTATTTTACAGTAAACACTCTTGTTGAGGATGGTCAACCTGCTTATATCATGACTAACCTTGATTTAAAAATATGTATCTAATTGTATTGCTCTTCAAAAAATATCCTCAAAGTCTGTGAAAATGTTTCATTTTCCGCTTTTCAAAAGTTTGTTAATGTCAGTCGATCCCTGTTCTTACTCACTCTTTAAAACGATTTGCCACTTTTTTGTGTCAACCAACATAATACGTTTATTTATATTTGTATTTGCTCACCAATGAATAAATGGTAAAAGTACTTGAGCTTGTAAAGCACTTTTCAACTCTTCTGACTTCTCAAAGCACTTTCTTCACTGCAGGTCACATTCACGGCAGACGCTGCTATGTAAAGTGTCCATCAGTATTCAGACACATTTTTAAGTCCCTGACGCAGCAGCAGGAGCATGTTGGGGTTAAGTGTCTTGCTCAAGGACACATTGTCAAAGCTGCAGCAGCTGGGGATCAAACCTTCCAATACCGAAGCTCAAAACCGTTCTTATCTGTGCCGCAGAGGTGAAGCGAGCAGCTTAATAACTTGGCTTATCGTAACTTTGTTGTTTAATTAAAAAAACATATCTTAAAGAAATGTCTTATTGTTGCAGTGGTTAACATACCAGACTATGTCTCAACTGATTGCCTGGCATCGAGCCCAAGAGACCAGATGCCAGATCCATTTCAAAATGAAACAAATAATGTATTTTTGATAGCTCTCTGCATAAAGTGGAAACTTTCTGATTAACTAAGCTAGCTCTACATCCAAACCATCTGATTTGGAGGGTGTGTTTGACACCCAGCCTGCTTTTGTCTAAAAGCTGGCTGCAATAGTGAGAATTCCTCAGACAAGAAGTGAATGTATTAGGATCGGTCTAAAGCTTGGCTCCATCAGTTTCTTTGGCATGAGACTGCACTGATATGAAAGCATGCCTTAGGAAAAGCCTGGCTCGTACACACACTCTGACCTCTAGCAGCCTGATAGCGTGTCTGACTGATAATGATATACTGTGAAATCAGGCCCAGCCTAAAACCTAGCTGGCATTGTTCTGAGTCAATGTACTGCAATGTTTCATCCATGGTCCAAAGAGTCTCTTTCTGCACGCTTTAGGAAATATGGCTGACCTCCATCTGTCATCGATGTTCCTTCCTCTGTTGAATTGTTTCTTGACACTTCATCAACTTTGACTCTGCTGCTTCAGAGTGCTCTTTCATTCTTTATCTAATCTCAGATGAAGTTCACATTTCTTCTATCTTTGATCTCTTAAGATTTGGAAAAACTGTCAACTACAAAAAATCTGTGAAGAGCTGGAATAATTGATGATCCTGAAAACAGGCTGTGCTTTACACTTCAAAAAGGAAATTATTAAGGCTTCTGATCGCCCATAAGACCAAACAGCATCTTCAATACGTTCCATTTGTACAAAGAAATGCTTAAGTATTCAGTCAAAATAGATAGAAAACGTCACAAGATGTCTTTTTGTGGTGCCAGATGCTAAACAATCTGCACAAGATTACAAAACCTTCAGTATACTTTTCAAAAAAATAGTTCAGTTTGCATTAAAGTAAGAATGTGGGACTTTTTGATCGAGTAGATGTCACCCTTGAGCACCAGCATGAAACCAACACAAACTGCTGTTTGGCCACACCGCCGCTATTCTGAAGCCTCCGCTCTCCTTCAGTGATACACATCCAACCCCTTCTCCACTCGCATTCGCACGAAGTAGTTATGAATTAGAATGCACCATAATTAAGCACCATTAAACGCAAGCGCTGGACAAAATTGACCTTTGCTCGAGCTGCAATTGCCTGTGGTCTGTATTGTTATGTTAGCAGGCTAATGCTAGCACACTTTGGTTAACTCGTAGCTTCCAATTGCACATAAATTGACAAGGAATGACCGAGATCTAAAGACACTTATGTGACATCCAAATAAGCATTGAGTAGGCTTTGTTAGTCTTCTTTTCTCTAATCTTTGACCAAAACCGCTTCATATGCAAGGCCGTCCCGTCCATGTAAACACGATGTAAACACGATGTAAACACGGCCCGACAATAGCACAGCCAACGGGACTGGAGCTTCTCCCTCATTGTAGACAGTCACAACTCAGAGAGACATTTACAGAGGATATCTGTATTTGTGTAAAATCTAGCACATTCTTCCTTTAACTGAAGGAAAAAGTCTGAATAACCACTGGAAATATCTTCAAAAGGACTTATTTTTTACAATGTAGGCTCATTAAAAATAACAGATAAACTCATGACTTTGGTCAACATTTTCTTACCATTAAAGTTTCCTGTTATATCATCATATCATTTATCTTGAAACATAGAAAGCGAAGAGCAGTATGATTTCTACGACATAAAACACCATGCAGTAACTTCATGCGGCTACATGCTGATGTAAGTGGACCCTGTTTCAGTGTTGGTGAGCTCAGTTGTAAATCTCACTGCACAAAACCATTTGTCTTCCTGTCAGCTCAGTGTAGCTGAGCCAAAGTAGAATTTGGCAGAAGCAGAAGGATGGAATCATGGGATGTGCTGAGTTTATTTCTGACCTAATCAGGATGCAGCATGTCTAGAGTTGCCTGGTTGAAATGTTAGACGTACACATTGTAAGAACCTTTGCTCTCTTAGATTTTTAAACTACAGAGGATAAAAGGTGCAGGGCACCCAGCAATTTTATGAATAAATGAAAAATTAAATAAAATCAGGTCTATTTGACCTATACATATGAAACAACTGAAATACACATAGATTTGACTTCAACCTACAGTCCTCAAAGCAGGTTTGAATCTGACCTGTGGCTAGTTGCCAAATGTCGTTCCGGACTCTATCCACTTTCCTGTCTCTCTTATAAAGTAAACAAAAAGTACTTGTTTCAGCTTTTCAGCTAATTATCACTGATTTAGTAAAAACTAGGTCCAGTTTGGTGAGAACTTTGGATGCACTGGGGTGGCTGTGGCTCAGTTGGTAGAGTGGTCGTCTCTCAACCGACCTCAAAGGTCGAGGGTTTGATCCCCAGCTCCTGAAGCAACATGTCCGATGTGTCCTTGGGCAAGACACTTAACCCCGAATTGCTCCCGCTACTTTGTCGTAATTTGGTGTAGTAACTTCTGATGGTCTCTCTCACTACATAGAAACGTTTGCCATCAGTGTGTGAACGGGTAGGTGTGACATGCGGTGTAAAAGCGCTTTGAGTAGTCAAAAGACTAGACTATCCACTACATAAGCTCAAGTCCATTTACCATTTAGTGCATGTTGAACGCTTAGAAGTACATTTATTCATTTTCCAGATTTACCCGTCTGTCAGTGAGATTTATAGTGGAAAAGGGTGAAACACTATTTCTGTGATGCCAAAGATTATACTGTAAGTATTGGTGGGCAGAGTTGGCGTTGTAAAACTACCAGCTGGTAGGAAGGATTTCACAGAGGGTTACAACTTCACTCTGGTTCTGAACCTTCAAATGTCTTTCAAATGTTTACAAATGATCAATGTGTAATCAGAAGTTATAAGAAATGTGAAAAAAATGGAGAACCTGTTTTTAGCCTTAGCCTTTTATAAAAATGTAAAGTAACACTTATGTTCCATACAGGGTGTTTGTTGACTTTTTTGCTTCAAATTGAACCAAACTGTTTTTCTCCTGCATATGCTAAGCTAGGCTAATCAAACCTCGGCTGAAGATTTGGGGCCCTCAAGGTTTCCGCACAGATGCCGCTTGTCATAGCAACATTGGTTTGACATCAACATTTTCTTGGAGTGATAATCTATTGTTTGGAAGCAGAAACAGTTTAAATTCCTTCTCTTGCTTTCCTTTCAACACTGGCTTATGGAGTCATTGGCAGACGTGTGCCGTGTTGCAAACCTTTGTTTGATTGAACTGGCATCACTGATAGAATTCACATCGGCTGGCTCTGACAGGAGCAAGGGTGTTAAGCGCCAAACACCCTTAAGCAACCAAGAGTGTCAGCAAGCTTCATGTGTTATCATCATCCTGAGAAGGAGAGCAGAGAGAGGAGGCAAAGAGGTGGATGAGGTGGGCGACAACTGGCTCTGTGTGTTCCTACATTCATAAACGCCCATTCAGTTTGACCCATATAAGAGCATAGACACACACACACACACACACACACACACACACACACACACACACACACACACACACACACACACACACACACACACACACACACACACACACAGCTAGCTGAGAGGTTTTCATATTCATTCTGTGATAAACAGACACCATATTATTGAAGAAATATAACAATGGATAACATTGAGGAGTACAATATGAATATTTTGCTTATTTCACAGTTCCATATGGAGAAGGAATAATTTACTAACAGCTAATTTCTCTGCTGTCAAAGCCTTCCAATAAAAACTGCCTGAAAATCCTTAAAAATAACTCAAAACGAAATATCTCCTCAAATCACAGCAAAGTGTACATCTTTATCTACTGTAGCTCTGAATGAACTACATTAATTCTGGATTTCATTCCCATATGCGAAAGAGATTTTTTCCATAACTCTTAATATACTGTGACTGTGTCTGACACTGCATCATACTGACATAAATCTGTGTTATACCCAAAACAAACATGCTGTAAGTTGATCAGTTGATATGTAAAAACAAAGATCAAATAATTATTAGAGATTATAAGAAAACAAAGCTTTAAAACATGAAAACTTTGTTTCTGCTTGTTTTCCAAGCTCTGTTCATAAAACTTAGTTTTTGATTATGGGTTAAACCTCAGCTTACTTCTTTGTACTGGGGGCAGATTACACTCTGTTATTGAGAGACATGCTTCTCACACACATAGACCCTGAATTACACACATGCACAAACTAGTCCCTGTGTCCACCTAGCGTTTTTTATCTGTTTCCAGTGAGTAGAGAGCGTTCGCAGTAGAAAGCGGCCGCCTGGAGAAAAGCGCAGCACCGAGCGTCTTTTCTTCCGGTCGCTCTGCCTTTTTTGTGAGGCCAACCAAGCGCTGAAGTTGAAAGTCTTTCAACTTTTCGGAAAAGTAAAAAACGGAAGGACACAGGGCCCAAGACCAACTTCCATACTTTGGTCCACACTGGGACTTAAACCGGCAACCGTCCGGTTCCCAACCCAAGTCCCTACAGACTGAGGTACTGCCGTATTCATCTCTCCACACATTTTAACACCGAGGTAAACAAGACCAAACTAACATTCTGCAGGAAACTGAATAGATCTATCTTCTGCATCATAATTCATGCTGTGACAAAAAAAAAAAAATTCTGGATCATAATTCATGCTGTGACAAAAAAAGCGGTCACAGCACATCCTCTGTGTTTGACAAGCCTCAATGACAAGTTATAGTGCAGATTAAAGGTGACGTAGATGGAAAGATATAGATTGATTTATGACTTGCTGAACTTTTACAGGTGTTCCTCCACAGGAAGGGCAGGAGATCATGGACGTGTTTTGGCAAAAGAAGCGAGACATAAATTCAGATGATTGGCTGTACAACCCAAAGTTTAAAGCACTTAAGCAAGAAGGGCAAACAAACCTATAAACAGTGCACAGAGTTGGGTGATTAAAAATCATAAATACACCAACAATCCTGATCTTTTAAACGGCTAATGAAGACTTTTTTAGCTTCATATTTTCATAACTGCTTCTGTCACTGTTACATGGATGATGTGATTGCTCTGATCTATATAAAAAAGTAGCTGTTCAGGTTTGAGTCACCATGTTTATGGATGATTTATGATGCAGAGTGCTTCAACAGATGTTCTGCATGAAGGGAAATCTGGAAAAACACTACATCTTAAGGCTATCTTTACAAGATTTACATCATCCTGCACACATTGAAACTCCTCGCAGAGTCACTGCAACCTAAATCAAAAACGAAATGATGAATGTTGTTCTGTTCAGTAACTACCTTTCTTTTTTATTACAAAGAATTTATCTTCAGGGCAGAGCAGAATACGTTTAAACACTTGAACTCACACTTAGAAAAATCTCACCTCTTTGGACTCGCTGCTGGTGGGTCCCAGCAGGAGAGAATAGAGGACGTCTTTCCCTCCTAAGAAAAGGCGGTCACGGTACTCATCCAAGTAGACGGCGGTGAGTGTGAGCTGTCCATGATGACCGCTGAAGATGGACGACCTGTTGGTGGACAGGAGGTCTGCAGGGAGAGGAGAGAAACAGATAAACAATAGCATTTAAAGGAGAGTTGTGTGAAGAAATTAGATGAAAGGTTAAGTAGATACCATGAGTAGGAGAACAAGTTAGGGGCCATTATAATTAGTCAGACCATATAACTAGATATCTGATTCATTTAAAAAGGGGTGCGTATGTGGACAGGGATCTATGTGGTGAAATTCAGAGAATTTGAACATGCAAAATCGATACACTGAGTCGTCAACCTTTTCAAAACATCGATCCAGAACACCTCGAGGCCAGTCACATTTTACAGTATTAGACAAATTACTGCAGCTTAGCTTATGCACAGAGTAATAGAAACAGATCCATGCAGGAGCCCCAGAATGAAAGACTGAAAACACAACACAAACACAACCTAAAAAGACTGTTCAGTGTTCGTCTTTGAAAAGGTTTTATGGGGAGGTCAGAGGTCTCCTACTCTGTATCAGAGTCTGGTGCAAGGAAGGAAAAACTTTAGTCGTCTTTAAATCTGTGCACTTCCTACATTCTCCTAAAATAGATGATGTTGTTAATAACACCACTACTGGCTGTGCTCTGTGTAGATGTGCCAGTCGCTCTCTTTCATACTGTTCTGACATCGGTTACTTTTTCAATTGTTTCAATTAGTTTAAGATTTATGTTTGGCCCTTGCCTTTTTTCAGATAGGACCATGGATAGAGCTGGAAATCAGGAGAGAGAGTAGGGAAGACATGCAGGGAAAGGAGCTGCAAGTCAGACTTGAACCCTGGGCCACCCTGCTTGGAGGTCAATACTTTCATACGTGGGGAGTGACCTAACCGGAAGGCCATCTGCGCCCCTATTTTGTTTCAATTTGTCAAAGAAAGGTTTGGTCTTATTGAAACAGAAAGGGTCTTCTATTTTATTTATTATTCTTTAAATTAATTAGTATTTGCAGTTGTATGTCAAGAGAGATTCGACAACAGGCACTTATCTTACTCAAAGTCAAAGCTCTGAAGTGCACAGATTGATAAGAGCACGAACAGATGATAGCCTACACACTTGTAGTCAACAAACAGCAGTGAGGAAGCAGGCTGAACACAGCAGTCTGCATCTGGCTATGGTCTCTGATCTGGCAGAAACTTCAAAGTCAAAAGGTTGATGCAACTACTCTGCAGGAGTGGCACCAAGTGGGTTGAATTCAAGTTCAGCTTGACACAGGGTGTCTCACGCACAGTCGCGTATATACATATTTAACATGGACCAGAAAAGAAACAACAGCAATCTCACTTCTTCTCAGCCTCCAACACTCCCACAGCATTTCAATCTTCCACTTTCTCACTCAAACACCTCTTCTATCTGCCTCTCCTAACTCTCCCATTTTCTTACCAGGCTTGTTTACTGTATCACCTCTCTCTCTCTCTCTCTCTCTCTCTCTGTAATGAGATGAGTAGAGAAATATGTATGTGTGAGAGGACGTCCTTGGTATGCCCAACTCCCAGTGGAGACGTTTTTCGGCTTAATCGGCTTTCCGACTACCCTCTCATCACTTGTCTGTCACACTCATTATTCCTCTCACTCTTTTCCCTAAAGGATCAGCATACACACTGACCTGTACACACACACACACACACACACACACACACACACACACACACACACACACACACACAGAGTGAGAGAGAAGGCTCAGTCAGTCACCACTCAGCGAGGGTATTGACAGAGTGAAGCACAGGGGCCCAGTGAATCAGTGTCACCTTGTCCATCACTGGGGCCTTGCAGACAAACACACCGTTGATCTGTTTTGAGTCTCAGTTTCTGCAACCACAAGCTTCCACGCACACACCCATACCTTCCAGCTCTACATTACACATACACACTACACTACTACATAAGAGCTGTTCCTATAAGTCATTTTATGTACGGATAAATGCAAAACCAGCAGAGTTCTAATTTACGGTGATGCTAAACTAAGCAGCAGAGTATTAGCAGGGAGAGACCTGTCAAATGTTGCCATGAAAAATCCCCTACAGACAATTATGAGGAGAATTTTTGTAATAAAAGTTGATGTTAAACTTTACAGCTTCTGGCAAGAGAATAATGAGAAGACACACAAGCAGCAAGATATCGGGGAAGTAGAGTAAGGAGTTCGAGGAAGTCAGAGAAAGAAAGATAAAGTTTGGAGGGGGTGGAGGGGGGGTTGCTTTGTGGCTTTTAACAGCTGGTAAAAGTCAGAAAATAATGAGCAGAGTGAGAGACAGGCAGAGTAAACCACAAGACAGACAGAGAGAGCAGTGATGGATGATGGATTTATTGGGAATGACTTCTGTAAGCAGAAAAATATGATGAGGAGAGGAGGAGAGGATGAGCTGCAGAGCTGTTGTACATTAGATGCTAAAGATCTGTGCTTTATGCATCGTTATACAGTATGCTTTACTTCTTAGTTCTATTTGGCTTTATTCTTTATCTTGTGTTTTAAAAGTGAACTCGGCATCGGCAGAACAGACAAGTCGATTATTTGAGGGGGAAGGTCTAATAGAATCCGTCACTTTCCTGACATAGTTTATCAGCAGAACATGCAGGCAGCTCAACAAGCTGTCAGATGTTGACCGTCCTTCTCCACAAGTTCAACCTTTTCCACATAGCTCTGAACCCAGAGATGACCTCCAGCTGCAGAGGGAGTGATGAAGAATCAGTCGAGGTGTGTGCTGAGAACTGTTACTGATACTGCGGTGTTACGGTGGGATCTAATGTTCACGGCACACCTCTATGTTTGGACATGAAAGATTGCAGGGGATGAATACTGACAGATGTACCACATTTCAATACAAATGCAATGTAAGGGTGAACTAGGTCTTTCTAATCCTAAAAATAAGATCCCCCCCTGAAAAGTTGTATTTTTTGAGAACTCTGTGTCCGATTAGTTAGGATGCTTTAACAGCAATTTCCCAGATATAATTCCTGTAAGTCACCATTGGTGCATTTCTCTGTTTTTGCATTTCATGATTGAATGTCTACCTTAAAAATCAAACAAGGATACAATTTCAATAGAAAAAAAGAGCTTCATCAATGTCCTAAATATACTGCTTTCTCATGTTAATGGCAGGACTGAGCTAAATGCTAACGTCAGCGCCTGCTTGCAGAAGCTAACGTTTATGCTCACGCAAAATCCTATTTTCGTCAAGGAGCAATAACAAAAAGTCATTTTCTGGGGGCCATGAGTGTCTATACAGAGTGTTATTGTGGTCCATGCAATATTTTTGGAGTATTTCAGATAGCCTCTTAGTGGTGGAACAATCGGCGGTAATTCCCATCCTGCTATTGTCTTAGAAAGCACAGTGCTTCCCCAGGTTAGTGTAAGGCACGGACATATCCTGTTCGAAGTTAGAAAGCTCTCCTGTGAGAGTGAAGAATCTGGAGTATTGCAGAAAAAAAGGCCTGTGTTTCTGAACGATAATTAGATGCTACACGCACAATAACATCATCTCATCTGTTTCAGAATTTGTTTGGCAGCAGAAGGTGTGTTTCAGTGCACTCTGACAAGCGCTTTGATAAATATTCTATGCTGAGGAATACATTGTCAAAGATCCAGTTTCCTGAACTTTCATCCTTGAAATAGAGCAATTAGCTACGTCAAGCTCCAGCTCTGTTTGCATTGTGTACCTAGTTTCACCCCTTCATGCTGTATACAAAAACTCACAAACACACTCAGATTCCTGACGTCTCTACCTTCGTATCTCATAAATCACACGGAAGTATACACAAATCAACCCTGCGTTACAACAAAAATGTCAAACCTAAATAACAACGTTGCACTCATACACACACTCATACACGAACAGAGGGGAAAGGTGAGTTAACAGCTTCCATCTGCAGCTTGTTATCACTCCGGCAGCTCATCGCTTCACTGTGAAAACCACACCACTGTCTCACCTCTCACCAACCTCTCTCTCTCTCCTGCTCTCTATCTATCTTCACTTCTCTTACATCTATCAATTTAACATCCCTCCACTTTTCAACAGGCTCTGTCTCTTCAGTCCATCCATCTTTAGCTTGCTCGCTGTTATTTTTCCTCTCTTGAAGACACTTCTAAAGGTGTCTTTAGTTTCATCTCACATTCCTGTCCATCTGTCTTCCTGCCTCACCCACTTTGCTACTAGATATTTCTCTCTTGTCTCTCACTTTATCCATCTTTTTTCTTGGATCGAGAATCAGAGCACCTGATCCAAACTGAGAAATGAAGCCAGCATAGAAAACCAAAACCTGCAGTTCCTCCAGTGGCCACTCGAGGTTGTCCCCCAAAGTGTGTTGATCCCCTATATTAAAATGCCCAACCTTGCAGCAAAATTACACAATTGTTAAATAAATGGTTTTAGTCTATAGATAATACCTTTGCATATGGAAATTGTGCAAGGATGTATTGTTATTAAAACTCACCTGTTACAAATATATCAAGACCTAACATTAAGCAGAGTTGGGCACATGTCCTTTAAATGTTAATTAAAGGCGTTAATTTTTTTCAAATCAATATTTAATGTGCATGTTATGGCTGCTTTAAGAAGAGTCAACATCTAGGCTCTGTTCATGTTTGCCCTTTTGGCTCATTTGCTGAGCTCTTATTTTGTTAACAATGTGGATAGCACACTCATTTGTCAGCTCAATGAATTAGCAAAATTAGTGCATTGACTTTATAGCTTTGATACCTCAGGGTGCACCTCTCTTACTCCACCCTCTAATCTAAATATGGTTACCTCTGGCCCTAATTACATGAACGTAGTCTTAGTGTCTCATCACAGTTTCTCTTGTCATATTTAATCTTCATGTTTCTGATTTTCAACTGTCTTATGTAGCATCGCAGTCCTAAAGGAACAACATTTGATCTCACTGTGTACTAACTGGTTGAAATAACAACAAAGAAAACCCGACTTATGAAGCCCAATTATGACGGTTGCCTAATGGAAATTCAAACTCTATCTAACTTTCGGTTACTATAGTAACAGACCAGACAAAGAAACAAAGCTGAGGCGCGTCAACAAAGCTACAATCCTCCCAGCTGTCAGTCAACCCAAAGGCATCCCTAATTATGCAAATATTTGTGTAACTCTTCAGACCAAATTCATTTTTAACAGACTCCCAGTGACAGACTGTGAACATGTTTATTTTTGCTGTAAAAATGTCGATATTGTCAGCATTTTAATATGAGTCTTAATAGGACTTTCATGGTTTTTGCAGCCAGCCTCAAGTGGACACTCGAGTAACTGCAGTTTTTTGCACTTCTGCATTGGCTTCATTTTTTAACACCAGAGGATGCCTAAAGTTCAAAATGTAGAACTCCATGCTTCAAAGAGGTGATTGCCAAATCTTTGGGTGGTGTGACAGTGACAAGTTCCATTATTTGTACCATCAATGATTAAGGCCGTGTATCTAATGACGTCCTTACAGCATCCATCAGGAAACTTACATCTGTCTCCAATGTGTTTTGTTTCCCTACGGACTGCCAGCCAACGCCGCTCTGACAAACGGCAGCCATGCCAAACCAAAGCGACACGCGAATGAGCATCTGGTTTCACTGTACGTGTCAAACCTCAGCTATCGCATGATGCAGTGTGAGCCACTTCAAAGACATGTATAAAATAATCTATTCTGAAGTTTGTTTGCATTGTCAGTGTTCTGCTAAGTAAGGATGAAGAATGCCTTGGTGTCAGTCAAATCTGAAAGTCAGACATGTGAACTGTGCGGTTTCATTTCCTGCTGCTGTTTAAAGAACATTTGCTTATTTGCATATTTTTGTTTGAACTGAGAGCTTGCACCCGTCTTTCATCACCCATGGTCCGATGCAATGTAATCAAACTTATGATTAAAGATGCAAAGAAAATATCCAGTGTGATGAAACTGAGGGTGGTAGGAATGCATGACTGCACAGCTGCATTTTGTGATAAAAGGCAAATGTACAACAGAGTGGTTGGAAATAGATTTGCAATGACAGGCTTGGAAATGAGGGTGAAAGGGTTTATAGGTGAAAGATTGTGGAGGAGAGAGAAACACGTTCACCTCCATATCTCATGCAGACATCTCTAATGTACAAATTGGGCAGAGGTAGGGTGTAAGCTATGTTAAGCTGCACACACATACACCTATGTATGCAGGCACACACTACAGTATATGTTAGAATAGAGGACACATCTGAAGCATATTACACCCCCCTGTGGAACAAAATGCACACTAGCTGCTCAACCACATAAACACCATTAAGAATCAACAAGTCCCTGCTTCAATCCCACCAATTCCCACCTCTTGTAGGGACAAAAGTCACCATCAGTCTCTATTGCTAAATATTGATCTTTGACGTTTTGTTTTCTCAAGCTCTGACACATAAACAAACACACTTACAAGCAAATAAAGACCCATTGGACTCATTACACCCCTGACAGGCTTCCCAGGGTATCATTAGATCAGGGTGTATATTGTTGCAGTGTGCCAAGTATTTCTGGAATCTGCTGCATGCACAAAAAGTCATCTCACAGCGCTTCTCCTCCTCTCACCACTCCCATTCCTCCTTCTCCTCATCCTCCTCTCGCAGGTCTCATATTCCCTCTCACCCTCTTCATTATGCCTCCCCACAGAGCTCTTTAAGAGATTTGTGTTACTGCTGAACACAGTACTAGCATTATGGGTCTCTGTCTAACCTGAATATTTTTTTTCTTTAAGAAATAAGAAAAAATCATGTACACATCATATAAACAAAGGAACTTGGGTTGGGAACTGGAGGGTCGCTATTTCAAGTCCATGATACACACCCAGGCTGAAATACACACACATGCACAGTGTCAAATTGAATTTCCCCTCGCAGGATTAATAAAATATATCTTCTTCTTAATATCAGCACACTAGCATAGAAGTTGTGGTTAAATTCACACTTTTTAAATTCAATTTCGAATGTTTCAGATTATCGGGACAGCTGTGTAACATGCACACAAAGTGATATCATGTATTTGTCTACCATACCTGTTAGCACCAACCTATTCAGCTAAATTTCTTTGGCAAGGGTTTGATCAGCTCCTCGAAAATGGATAAACAGGGGCGCCGGTGGTCTAGTGGTTAGTTTTGTGCGTCCCATGTACAGAGGCTGTTGTCCTCAAGGAGGAGCAGAGCGGAGCTGGAGTGAGTGATTTGGCATGTAAAGATTAACATAAAGTAAGGTGTGCCACAGGGTTCTTATTTCCCAACCTCCCAAGAATCTGACAAACATGTTTTCCATAAGTGAAGAAATCCAATTTCTGTCATTTTTGTTCGTGACAACTGCATAATGTGTAACTGCAGCAGGCTTAAATATTTTCACTCTTCAAACAGGTTGGACACTTTTCTACTTTCTCTCTGCCTCTCTCTCTCTCTCCTCTCTCTCTCTCTCTCTCTCTCTCTCTCTCCTCTCTCTCTCTTTCTCTCTCTCCACAGTGGTATATGAAGGATTGCACAGCTGCAGCCTCTCAAAGAGCACAGTGAAGTCAACAGATATGCAAAGTTCAGACTCCCCTACAAACTTTACCAGGATTTGATTATTGTTGTTTTTTATACTGGGGAATCTGCAGTCATGTTCGTGAAAAATGTGTTGCAGTTGTTTCTTTGTAATTTTTTTCTCATCCTACTCGGGTTTCAATAGCCATGAAGATATTTGAGAATGGATTACTTTGATTAGAGTCCTTTTTCGTCATGGTTTGCGTGTTGATTTAGCTGCACGCAGGCCCGGTTTATAGAGCAGCAATGTTTGAAAAATATTTCCAAAGCACTGACATAATCATTTTTTGGATTTTTGATTCAGCCATTGAGAAGTATTAGTTTACCGTTATTTGACAGATGTTTGTCTGTGTCTCTTTTTAAACTCAGGGAGTCGTGCTAGCAGAGATAACCGGCCTGATGAGTCATGACTGAGTAAATCCTTGGATTTAACTGCCAACCTGTTACTGTTCCTCACTGGAGATGTCATTTATACGGCCTGTTCACATTTTTAACACACTTGATCGTGTGATAAAACCATGAGAACTGCGATAAGCTCCAAAGAAGATACACAGACTCACATTGACACACGCACATGCACACAGACAAATTTAAAACTTATTCTCTCTCAGCTGTCTCAGGATGCCTATCAGAGTTCCTGTTACCCGATCTGTCCTGCCGGGCCAATCAAAACACAGCACATAGTATTACCTCATCAACCTCGATTCTCATCAGCCCTAGCTCTCCTCTGCCTCCCCTTCCTCCCTCATTTCATCATCTCTCCCAGCACTCTCTCTCTTCTCTAAGTCCCCTCTCCCTCATGGCCGGTTGCTCTTCCGATCCATCCTTCTCTTTCTCTTTAGTCCACTTTCATCTTTCTTCCCTCCCTTTTTGATGTATTCTTACTCCATTACTCATCTTTACCACACATATCTTTTGTTCATTTTTTATCTCAAAACTAGAAAAAACCAAACTTCTCTGGACACACGCTCTCCTTCCTCAGTTCTTTCCCTCTTCTGTGCTTCTTGCCTTTCTTGATCTCACCCTTCCTCCCTTTGACTCAAAAATCTGTCATCCTCCCTCCTTCTTTGTCCTCAGACTCTGTTTCATACTGCGATATATTTCTCTCTGAGGAGAACACCACTGTTATTTCTTTCCATCACTTTATCCTTTGACTTAGTTCTTTTGGGGGTTTTTTTCTCATCCCTCACTCCCTTACTCCCTCCATCACTTCCTCGACTCCCTCATCCAGCAGCCAACTCACTATGAAACTCTCTGTTGGCCTTTATGTGTTTCAGCACAAACAGTTCTGCCAACTCTCTGCCGGCCTATCACACAATTTGCTAATTGAATGAAGCAACGTGTAGACACATGCAATAATGTATTGTACATTTCAATTCTTCTTTTTTAGAGTTTATTAAAGCTACATACTAATTTGACTGTATAATTCTTTTTACAGCATCGATTGTTAGCTTGGTTATTTAGCAAAACATGCTATTGAACAATTTGCAATATGAATGATAAGAGCGCTGTTTTTGCATGGGCAGTGCCCATTTTCTCTTCAAACACTGTGCAGTTTAGCATTTTTGGTGCTTGACATCTTTAGCACACAAACACTCAGCTGTTTTTTGTCACTGCGCTCACAGTGTCCTCAATTGAAAATTGTTTAACATTTGGAACAAGGCCGCGCTTTTCAATATCACTTCTCTCACCAACCAATCAAAATCAAAAGCAGGCGAGACTTCTGATATCCTATTTGTCATCAACAGGGCTGAGAAGATCTGACTCATCTTTATGAGGGTAAACTTTTCAGGTTTTAAGCTGCTGCTTATACCAGGACACGACTCCTTTACATTCTTACGTTTTCTTGGTGAGATTTTCTTGACTAAAAGCCAACATGAAGCCTTTAAGCAGACCTTATGGTCACCACCAAGAGAAGCAGAATTGCCATTAGCCGACTTGTGTAACCTAGCAACAGTAAGCCACATTGAGAAGTGCTGTGTTATTAAAGTCATGACCTCTGTTTGTCGAAATGTTTGTGGACACAGGCCCTAAAAGTTGTATCTACTACAGTGATATATTTTATATGTTGAAAACACAAATTACTTTTCAAGACTCAATTATACTTGTCATAAAATGTAAAGCAATTAAACCACTCTCATCCCAGGTCTTCCATTACAATCATTTGTCCACACCCCCAGGGCCTCTCGAGATAAAAACAAATCTAACGTGGTCAATGTGAAACGTAATCTGTTTTGTCAGGGACGAAGAACCATGGAATCATCATAGGGAAGATTTGAACAATAACATATTGTTTAATTGGGTTTCACACTGGACTTGCCCTTGGTCTCCCGGGTGAAGGTTTTGTGTTGTTTGGCCCATCCATCAGCCTCCAAACTCTGCTTTAGGCAGGCTCTCTCAGTCTTTCTGTAACACCACCAGCAGCAGTTTCTCAGTAAGCTGTATACCTTGGTTTAAATCGTATGCACACATTATAGCTTCTTTCACACATGAACTCCTGACAATTTCTAGACAATTGGACACACTCTCAAAAATCAACATTGGACATTTTGTTGTGGGACGGAGTGTGCAGGAGAAGGAGGAGTTGACTATAAAGCTGACTATTTCTGAGTTAATATCCCTATACAATCTACAAAGACATGTCAGTTACACAAATACAATAGTAGGAAATATAATACTGGCCGCTGAGTCAAGCAGTCAGTATAAAGCAGCAAAACTTAGTATCATCTTCATCACCCCCCAGTAGTTCGCAAGCAATGTTCCCGCAGCTCCTGCTGCATTCACATCCCGTCTTTGAGCAGACCTTTAGGGGGCTAGCAAGTAAAAGTCTGCATTAAGTCAGAAAAAAGAAGGGACTTGTAAGACACCAGAGGCTGTGACAAAGCATCAGTCTTGAAAGGCTGTAATGATACATGTATAGCACTGATACTCTGGTCTGCAGCAAGTACATTTATGTTCATTCTTGCAACACAAATTAGGTTTTACCAGTTAATATACAAACACAAATGTGCACCAAAGCAGGTCCCCATACACAGAGCCTGTCCTCTTGGATTAGTTCATGTTCGTCAGCTGCTGTCTAATAGATACATCAGTCCACAGTATAGGCCCTTGTACTCGGCTCTTCTTGTCAGAAGCTCCAGTGGAATTAAATGATTGTTGCCAGAGAGGGGGTGTTTGTTTCAAAGGCAGGGGGTGCTGCACCTCAGTGTGTGTAACATGTAATGTCTCCCATTCTGCATTAAAGAGGGTTCCCATCACCTCTGACCTTTTTTTCTATCACTTTGCATTGGCTCTGAGCCACTGTGCCAAATAGTAGGACACTGAATCGACATGAAAAGACAAGAAGAACCCTCTTTTGTGTGTGTGTGTGTGTGTGTGTGTGTGTGTGTGTGTGTGTGTGTGTGTGTGTGTGTGTGTGTGTGTGTGTGTGTGTGTGTGTGTGCGTGTGCGTGTGCGTGTGCGTGTGCGTGTGCGTGTGCGTGTGCGTGTGCGTGTGCGTGTGCGCGTGTGCGCGTGTGCGCGTGTGCGTGCGTGCGTGCGTAAAATCATCACAGTAGGTTTGTTCTGTTCTTTCTGCTTTCTATGCACGCCTGCTGCTCTCTGCAGGAAGATCCAGCTGCACCGTGTGTAATGTCTAATAATTCTTAAATGTCTCCATTAAAAAAAATACATAAGCAGAGCTGAGGATGTTTATCTATCTCACAGGGAGAGGGTAGCGGAGGGTTGTTTCTTTCTCAAGTTGGAACAATATCACTTACTATAAAACATTGGCAAGACATCTGTCATATCATCACCACGACCCAGCATGCACTTGGCCAACTGTGGCGTACAGGAGGAGGCCAAGTTCAACATTAATCCAAGTGAGCTCAAAGTTTTCACAAGGTGTTATTGTGAGACTGTGATTTGTTGAAAGTATTAAAGGCTTTGGGTTGACATGTACAGCAGACAGACGTGTAACTTATATCTAGTTTCATTTTAAAACTACTTTTGTTCCAGTTTCAGATTTGGTGCTTTAACATTACATCATCCAACAGTCTGTCTGCAAATGAGAGATACTGTAGCACACAGATTTTTAAGAAAAGCAATTTGTGAACACTGCCCGTGTAAGAATGTGCTGCAAGGACGGTGTCTGTTTTGATCCGTGAAACACTTTTGAAGCAATACAAAGTTGATATAACTTTGCAAATTGCAGTTTGCATGTTGCAAATATGATAAAATAGGCGACGGTACAATCTTTTAATTGGCTCAGTTTTCATTTGTAGTGTCGTTGCAATGACAATCCTCTGACCTGGAAGGTTTTTTTCTGACAGAATTCGCTCAGCAGTGTTTAATGTCATCGTTCGGTTGCCACGAGTAATTTTCAGATAAAGCGAATAACTTCACTCAACTTCTGCATGGTAGTTTTCAGCCTGCTGGTGGGATCACCCTGATGATCAATGCAGAAACATTTTGGCAACCAGAGGATTTTCGTTGACTTTTCTATAGATATGTATGGTTACCTTGTGCTTTGAAAAGTAGATGATTGATGATATGATTTATTCAAATTGATACTGACATTCAGCCCTCCCTAAGAATGAGTTTTTATTAGTTTAGGGATTCCACCACTTTTCTACGTATACCATCATCAGTTCAAATTCTGAATCTGTTTGATACTTAGTCGTCTCAGTTCCAATGTCCATCAGCAGACCTATACCTTTGAAACTGAACATAGAAGCTGTTAACACCTTACATTAACATCCTTCCTGAGTGATCTGATAACAAGTGGATAGCCTGAAAGCTTGTTGTGTTTAGTTTTATTGTTTCCTGTTTCATTCCTCCATTTTTTTGTAGTTCTTGCCCCCAGTATTTTATGTATTATATGTCTATATAAGATGTACTTCCTGCCTCTGTATGTTTTCCCTCCACTGTGACTGGCTGCGTCCAAAATCACGCACTACTCCCTATACAGTGCAGACACCCAAAGATTCCCCAAAGTCCTCAACCTTTCGTTCAGCTGTAAAATTGTGACTCATGTTTGTAGTGACTAATTTTGCTAACAAAAAACAGCACCTGGATCATTTCAGAGATGATCTTATTAAACCAAATCCTTAGCTTGAAAACAAAAAATACCATTGAAATACCAGAACAGAACATTTCAGATCAGCACCAAAGAAGAGGTAGGATTTGACCTCTGCTGCACAGCAGGGAGGGGCGTAAATTCAGGCTTCAGGGTGTGGAAGAGTGTAAAAGTTTAGATAAATAGTTTTTCAGGACTTGAACCCCCCTTGGTGAAGATGCACTGCTGAGATTTGTAGCGGTCATGTGAAAACAACGGCCATCGCTGTCGACACTGGGGTTGGTTTTGGCTGGCGTCTTAGTGCAGACAAGCACACCCGTATACGCAGGCGCACACCTTTTATTTTTTACTTGGCCATGTTGGTCAGAAGATGGTGAGGGATTCAGATTTAACAAAGGAAAGAGATACAGGATACTCCCTTTATGGGCGCAGGAAACACTCTTTCAAAGAGACGCACTCCCATAACTCCTGTGTGTAAGTGGAGTGCTCAGTAATCTCCATGACAGATGGTCAAAGCCACATTGTTTGGACCTGAACCTTCAACCTCTGCTTCTCAAAGAGGCCAGTGTCTTCCAGCCCTCAGGTTAGCCTGTCTTGTCCTTTTATCCACCTATCTGTCCTACTTCCATCTCTCTCATCTCTCTTCGCTTGTACAGCCTCTCGTCTTTTTCTTTCCTTTTCATCATCTTAGGCCCCTCTCTTTTCTCTCATCCATTTATCCCCTTCCCCAACGGTAGCATGACCTCTTTTTATCTGACAAACTGCTGGAATTTCCACGTCTATCTAATTCTTGCTTCTCTTCTTCTATTTCTTTTACATTCACTCGTTCGTGGATCCATCGTTTGTTTTTCTCTCCTCATTCACTGATCTTTTATTCATTACCTCCCTCTCTTACCCAATGTCCCTTTCTCACTCCGTTCTTTAAAATTCATTGCTGTGTCTTCTCTTTCATGGACATTCCCTTCCTCCATTCATCGTTCAGCCCGCTGGTTCATGCCAGCACTAGGGGCACATGTTTAAGTTCACAGTTCAGTCCTGGTTCAGGCAGTTAGGTCTTGAAGGCTGTGACCTTAGAGGGGAAGCAATGCGAGGTTTATCTTGACATGCTTTGCAGAAAGGCTTAGCCGCTTGAATGGAGAAGGGGTTTATCTGTCTATCTTAGTACTTTAAGGTAAACATGATGGGGTTTTAGATTCATCTTCTAGGGAGGGCTAGATGTTTATCCAGAGGCAGTCAAGCCGAACTACATCTACTCTGTACAAAGGACTATTTTCAGAAATAAGCTAAATCCGAGAGATGTACTTGGACTACGTAAAACCTTTTATAAGATACTTGAGCCATCCAAAGACTATAAAACATGCTTGGGAACAAAATAAAGGGTTAGACATTAAGAATATCCATGGGAATATCAACTCATCAAACATGGGCCCTGTAGGAGCTCTTGAAGGGCCCTTCATCAACCCGTCTGGAATAAACCATTTTGGATCTTCATTGATAATGGAGGAAAATGTCATTCCAGTTGGATATTGCAGAAGGGCTCCAAATTTAAGACCTGGTGGAACCCGTTTTGGCCACACATTGGTGAACTGGCAAAGCAGCTGAGTACCGTAGCCTTAGCAAACATCCCTTAAACTGAGTAAATAGAATACTTACGTACGTGTTGGGGATTGTTTTTAGCCGTGGATAATTGGACTTTTGAAAACCTTACCACTCACCTGCAACAAACTGTAAAGAGTTGAAGTCAAAGTAAAAGAGGAATAAGTACCAAAGGTTTTGTATACACAAATGTCATATAGGAGTTAATATCGATCCTTAGTTAGATTTGATTTTTCATAACATTTGTTGAAAACTACAAAAGTTGAGGTAATGCTAGCCTGATGATTGAATAACTACTGTCTCCAAACGGCACAAAGAAAAGGGAATCTAACAAAGAGTACAGTCTACACCTGCTCTTCTAGTACAATGTCTTGAGATAACATTGTTATGACATTATCTCTAAATATTAATGAATGGATGAAAGGACGGATGGGTAAGAAATACAAAAAAGGTATTATCACACATCATGTCTATTTATCTTTGTGCAAAAAAGCTTTTATCAGATTAACAACCAGTTTAGATTCTCCCATTGTGGCTCAGTTTCACCATTGACAGGTGACTGATAATGGAGCTCTGTTTCTACCGTTACCTGTTTAATATATCTTTCAAACTGACATCTGGATATGTTCATTGATTCCTGGATCACCTTATGAGTCAGACACAAGTTTCTTTGCCCATTTATTTGTTTTTTTAAGGTTTTCTTTATTGAAAGGTTCTTTCATATATAAAATATGCAAAGGAGAAAAGTCTCCACCATGTCCTCCACTACATTAATATAAAAAGTGTTGAATGGCCTTAATGATGCTTGCTTTTATTTTTTTTCTTGGAGATAAAACATTTTACTCGCCAGCTTGTTTCAGGCTCATTTCATATCTGCTATGATAAAGAGCCTGATTCACTTGTTACCTTATTTGCTTAAGAATCTGAAGAAGCAATATGGACAGTCAGCAGTAGGGGGGGAACACCTCTATTATGTAAATTTACTCTACATTGTCCCTTTCTTTTTTTCTTTCACTCAATCTGTCCCTTTTTCTTTTCCTTGAAATATGCCAGACTCCTTTCCCTTCTCTCCACAGCTTCCTCTCCATCTGTGCTCTCTGATCTGGCCCTGTGTCAGACAATGTGTGAGAGACGGAGAGCAGGAAAAAGGATTGACACAGTCAGTTTCCTCTCCAACTATCTCTGATCTCCCTGTCTGAATGTTGTCTGTGATCTAGCCAAGCTGCCTTCTGAGCGCTGTCACAAGAGACATGCTGTTGATACGACACACCAGTGACACCTCGAGACAAACAGATGTCTACATCAGATGCAGTTGATCTCTCTCTCTCTTTGTTCAGAGACATACAACCAGACAGTTAACTTCAAATACATACACACAACAATGCTTTAAAGACCAGAGAACCATGTCGACATCCAACAAACTCAATGTGCTTCTCTTTTTTTCTTCACACACACACACACACACACACACACACACACACACACACACACACACACACACACACACACGTTCTTCACCCCTCACATCATGCAGGCAGTGTCAGAAACATGTAATGTGTTTCCTCTGTCAGCAAGTCCACATACCAGAACAAAAACCTCTCTACTGTTTCTTCATCGACTCCAAAACAAATACAGGGGTTTTAATGGACCGGACAAAGCAACATTTGTCCCTCTGTTATTCGAGTAGGTATATATGGTTTTATATGATGGGAAATAGAGTTAAAAAAGGGTTTAAAATGTTGAAGAAAGAAATCATCTGGATTTCCTACAGTCCATTTAAAGCTACTGTGAGGAACATTCAGTTTGTGTTGATTTAGTGACCCCTGTGTGCAAAGGGTTACCTCTTTGTTGATATTGTCCTCAACATTTCTAAGTCGTAATATTAACAAAAAATCCCAAACAGCTAAATATATCATTCATGAAGATTTTTTGGTGGGAAATTTGTTTTTTTAAAGGCGTTTTGTTTATTTGGTTGTTTTTTTGCAATGTGCAGTTATTAACCTTGTCTGGCACCTACCCGTCCTGTCAAACATATGACTGAGCTTGGCCTTCCAAAATGACAAATAAAGGTTGCCATGGCAGTGTGCCAATTATCACTTTATCTGCCACCTACCCTCTGGCAGCAGTTCCAAGAATTAATATGAACTGTATAGAATTAAGCAGTCTCTTTGGTAATGGTCTCCTTTACTTTTGTAGCTCATAAAGAGACATCAGTATTGATTCCAGGCTGTTTCATAACCAGTTAAAAACAACTCACAGGAGCTTTAACTCAATCGAAGTATGGTGCTAAAGAGCTCTGAGCTCAGCCTCGAGAATCCCTTCCTGTTACGCTCGATGTCAATCACAGTTAAATCTTCGATATCATTTTAAAGGCTTGTGTATTGAATGTCTTTATGGATATAAAGATGATGTTAGAGTTTAAATCAATAGAGGATTAAAACCTTCACCAGGACCTGCTACATGCCCTTTCTTCTTTTTCTATTTGAACTATTGTTCATAAACTCTTAACTTTAAATATTGACATGCTTAGGACTCCCTTGACAATACGATAAGAACTTACACAAACTCTTCAAATGTAAACACACGTCAACCATTACTAAAACACTAAACGTTTTAAAACTCTTATTCTTTACAATGTGTTTCAGAGCCGGAGTTTATATACAGCCCAGTTAAACAACATGTGTCTGACAAGCCAGTTGGCGAGCTGACCAAACTTAAAAGTTCCTCTCCTTGGTTTCCTCCTTCTTTCTTTTGCTGGGTTTAGATCGGCCCAGAGGCCTGGGAGCACTTAACCCGAACTCTGGAAAAGAAGTAGAGAGGGAGAGTGGAATAAACAAACTAATACATGGAGCAGGGAGAGAGTGTTGAATTGATGGATCCAAAATGGAAAGATAGATGAAAAAGAATGAATGAAGAAAGGAAGAGAACTGACAGATGGAAAGATGAGAGATGCCCTACATTCCAGCAGCTGTGGAGTCTTCAACAAACTCTCGGTGAAAGATTACCCCGTTTCGCCTCAGAACAACTAACACCCGTCTGCATGTATGCATGTGGGCAACGCCAACTGAGAAAACAAACTCATTAATTCACAGGCTGTACGTGAAAACAAACAGAAACCTTCACACTGAGAACTAATGCAATCTGATCAAAATGGGACGCTGATGTGTGCATTGGCATTTTCAAGTGCCCCCCTGCCTTTGGCGAGACAAAGCGAATATTGTTTTAGACAGCGTGTGTGTGTGTGTGTGTGGAGTAAGTGTGAGTTGCACACAAATATACACGCAGGGAATTCAAATGAATAAATGAGGCAGGCAGATTGAAGGCAGAGAAAGACAAATGAAAGACATGCAGGGCAGAGGGATAAAGGAAGAGAGATGCATTATGGGAGGTGGGTATAGGGCTGGGAGTCCAGCCAAGCACACATGGCATACCCAACGCTTCAATGTCACCTCATGAGACACGATTGTTCTCATTTATGTTGTCGAGAGTTAGAAGTGTAAATGAGGTTGTTAAAAAATCATGAACTCGGATTTTCACCAGATACATTTCCTCCAAAAGTACCCAGAACTTTAAGTCCCAGGCGCCTCTTTTTAAGGAACTTAAAATGTGTCATCAGCCCATTGCTGTGTGTTTTCACTGAGGTCTAAAGGCTGCATGAAGATGAGACAAAGTGTGCTGACATTTGAGAAGCCACGCCTGTTTTACACTCATGCTGCTTTTTTTTAATCAACAAGAGATGTCATAGTTACATAACTTTAACTTTAACTGAGAACACATCACATCAAAACATGAACAAATAGATTTCTTTTTTTTAACCCATAACCTGTCTCCTGTTTCAAACTCTGAGCTTACTGGTATATAATCGTGAAAATCAAAACTGCAACTTCCTCAGAACGTACATTTTTTATTCATGGTACTACAATACATCGAGGAAGGGACCTTTTGGGGGTATAGAGTCTCTAGAACTTTATTTAGTCCCTTTGCCCTTTCAGTGGAAACATGTTAGTAACTCCAAAAGCCCCTAGTCTCTGGGGAAAGTTCCTGAGAAGAAATGTAGCTAATGTTAAAAAAATAAAAGAAATGAATTAAAATAACTTTTTTATTTGCAGCACATAACAGTCGAGCCGTATAAATATAAACTAGGCCTTATATGGTATGAAGGCTACATACTACAAAACACTTCAGTGATTAAACTAGTGTATTTGAACATGAAGAGTCTACTTCACATTGAATAAAGTTGTTTAAATATTGTTTGAAGGATGGAGGGACGCACAGACGGACAGAAAAAGATGTGAAAAAAGAAATTATACTCATCTATATTGAGCCTGGATGCAATTTTGCCTTAAGAAAACAGTGTTGACTGAGAAGTCTGAAATGAACAGGAGGAGAGGAGAGGAGTATTTCAGAGGTAAAAAGCCTTCTTCCTGCTCGAACTTCTGCCCACTAATTGATTGAAATTAGATAATGACAGCTTTTCCTGTCGCCAAATTACCTCCACATCCTCCGGGGAATACAAACACCCTCTGGGCTTATCCGGGTTATAATGAAAGAGGGGCTGATAGCGGAGGAGACACACAAACAGAAGACCTCAGGGTGAGACAGGGTGTGAGAAAATTAGACTAAAGGGTGAGAGATTGAGCCTTGGAGATGTTTGGAATGATTTACTGTTGAAAGTTAAAAACAAGTTTAAAAAAAGGATTTAAGTGAAGGGGGATATTATGTACAACAGGTCAAACTGTGGGGTCAATTTTGAGGTCATCTAAGCAGGAAGCGAGAAACTAGTTGGTCACTAATGAGAATCTTGAAGGCGTTTCTTCCCACACTCCTTAAAGTGCTCGAGAAATGGGAGCGGAGTTGTTTTTAATGGTATGTAAAGAAGAGATATTTGTAATATTTTGATAAAGGGGCTCTAGATGTGTTGCAACCAGAATGTTGGACGCTGCTTTCCACCTACATTTGTGCATAGGGCAAGACTCTGTTCAACATCAAGGCGCCTCTCCACTCTGCAGCTACACCTTAGTTGTGTTGCTGGATTCCATTTTTATAAATTATATAAGTGCTAAAAATATAATTTAGTCAACTTTGTCTGATGGCAAGGTTTTTACATCCAAAGAGAAAGACAGCTTGCACCCTGCAGGGCTCCGATACTCCAGAAATTTATTTCACCTGGGAAAAATTCCACCCTGGTGAAAGAAGTTTCTGACATAGTGCAGTGTGTGAGCAACCTTTCTCTTTGTTTTCAGTGACTCTTTTGCCTGACTCAGCACCTGCCCTCTTTGGTTTGGATGTGCATGTTTTAGCAGACGTCTCTGCTATAAAGTGGAGGAGTGAAAAAACTCACAAGAAAATATGTAGTAACAGAAAGACATCACATTTTAATAAAATACAATCTTAGTCATATTTTGTCACATCAAACTGATTTTTTTTTGGAAATGCAACAAAGTTACTCCAATATGGCATCTCACCACAGTGCACATTGTTTATTACAGAAAGTTTCCATAATCCTAAAAAGTCAGAGCGACTGTTAAAAATAGTCATTGCAGTGATTGACACCAGAAGAAAGGGCGCAGGGTCAATCAAATGTGAAGGGGTTAATTCTCATGGCAGCATCAGTATGCAAAGTGGATTTCAAGGCAATATACCCAAAATCTGTGGGAGAGAGACAATTGAAAAAATGGTTCATCTTTGTAAAGGCATGAACGTACTCAATAACACTTGATTTGTACTTTAGATGTTTCATAAATAGTTCAAATTGAAACTTTGCCAGTTGGTGTGACTAGAAGTAAAGTCCTTACACGGTTATAAATATTATAACCAGCAGCCAAGTTGGTTAAAGCTACTGAAATTATGAAAACCAGTTAGTAAAAAGTTTGTTTATTCTTTTTTTTCTTTACACGTTTACATTTCTCACTCCAACATCTTTGTAATTGTTGTTCATCAGCATCTCTCTCTCTCTCTCTCTCTCTCTCTCTCTCTCTCGCTCTCGCTCTCTCCCCACACTGAGCATTATTTCCAGTCCAGCCGACAGGAAGACCAGTACACTCAGCTCAGCTGGTCCTTTTTCTCCTGAAAACATTGGGGCTGAACTGGAGGAAATCCTGTGTGATATCTATCTCTGATGATGATTGCAGACTCACTCTGTTCTGAGTAAAATGAAACAATGAGAACGGTCTGGCAACAACACAGTCAAAAGCAATTAAACACACAAGCACACACACAAATGCACTCTAAATGGGTCGTTTTCTGCCTTATTATCATTAAACCTGAGTGAGTCATGGCCAACAACATGGTTTAGATCAGAGAAAGGGGAGAGAATGTGAATGAGTCAAAAAGATACTGTTTCTGGTAATGCAAGATATTTATTAGGCCTAATTGTAACATTCAGCATGTAAAATCTTCAACCTGAGGGGATTCTGAAACCAGTATCTTTCCTTTAATCATAATTCCATTCAAACCTCAAAAAGGAATATTTAAATGTTAAAAAAGTTTTATGGTCATGAAGTTTTGACACTGAACCTGTGGGACAATACTTCAAGAAACGCAATGAATACACAGTGTAAATAGTGTACTTTATAATGAGCTGTTCCGTTTTTCAAGTCTTTTAGACCCAATGTCCATTCCAGTAATTGTAATATCCTTCCCAGGTATTTCATTGCGGTTGCCGTTCCTACTAAACGTGTATAATGAGACGATCACACCCCGGTGTATCCCACCGCAGAACGAGTAACCTCAGCCAAAATCTCCTCTGGCTGGATCCCCCGCCTGCACTGCACAGCAGTTTCAATCTGGAGACCAGCACATTAACGTATGTGTGACTCCTAAAACACATAAACCTCCAGAACAGTAGCCAAAACATGCACCCGGATTTCACGCTTCCAGCTCAGACCACCGGGAAGAGAATATGTGGTGTGAAATAAATGCACATTTTTAAGAAAATAAGCCTTCAAGCTTCGTTTACAGCAGCGCGTAGAGTTGAAATGTTCACAGGAAAAGAGCTGTTAGAGAGAGAAAGAGATATTCTCCTGAGGACGGTTAAGAGCAATTATTGCCACCTGTGCGCGCGCTCACTGAAAAAAAGAAATGATAAAGTGGTCCGACGTGAATGTGGTATAATAGAATAAAGAACACTTGATTACCTTTGTATGACAGTCTCAGTCGCGGTACATTTAACTTGGTCGCTGAGACGGTCGCGACAAGTAGCGCAACCAGAATCATGTTGGAGAAAGCTGAAAACCCCTTCATCCTGCCTTGGAGATGTCCTCCGACTTTCACAGATTAATTTAAGGTGGTTTTCCAGTAATCACACAGAATATTCCAGAGGGAAATTGATGAAAACAATCTTCTCACGACAGCATTTGAGTTTTTTAGGTAGCTCTCCAGGCGCGTAAAAAGGCTTTGGCCGAGCAGCTGCAGTGTCCTCTCCGTGGGCTGATGAGCTGATTCACTGACTCTGCTCTGCTCTTGAGTCAGACGCTCCTCCAGTTCACATCCAGCAGCTGCTTAACAGAAGTCTGTTCCAGTAAGCGAGAGAGAGAGAGCGCGTGTGTGTGTGTGTTTGAAAGAGAGAGAGAAAGCACTTACAGCGGGCAGAGAGCGCGCGAGTGCAGTTGAGCTCCAAGGGAACTGCCCCTCCTTTACGCACGACATGCTCTCTCCAAACAAGGCGCACTTGGAGGCACGCTTTTACAGATGATTCATAACACAATTTCAACATCAAATAAGTGCTTTCAGTACAAGCAATGTAGCTCCGAAAAAGTTTTGTAGAGGCTACAATGGCGCCTCTGTAAACTTAATTGACCTGCTGCAATGTATTTCAATAAGCAGTTATAGATTAGTTTGTATTATAATTAATACAGACATTTGATCAAGTCAAAGATTATGGAAACTTGTACATCATAAAACCTCTAAAATATGCTCATGGGTATTGAATGTGCTTCTTACAAAGTATGCTTCTTAAATTCATTAAAACACAAGAGGTGACGCTCTTAAATAATAGGTCATGGTGATTTGTCCATTAAATAATAATATTTATGGTGCAAAATGAATCTTTGTCATGGTGGTGTCTCTAGAAGTAAAAGCCTCACAAGGCAGATATTCCCCAAAAGACATTGGGCCTCATTCACTAACAGTGCGTACGCACAAATATGTGCTTAAACCGTGCGTACGAACGTTTGAAGCACAAATCTGTGATTCATCAATATATTCTTACTTGAATTTGTTCTACTCTGCGAACACAATTTAGAACCTCCTGAGACCATGCGTACGCACAAATGATTGACCAGCTTTCTCAGATAATGTACACTCTTAACTAAATGAATGACATATTAAACATACATTCAGTAAAAAACAATATATATATAAATGTATTTTTATTTAAAAAAAAAAAGAATTAAAAACATGAATTAACTAATGCATTGACTAAATGTATTAAGTAATCATGAAATGCCTTTTCATCATTTAATCTAAAATCTTGAATCTAATCTTTGACCACTCTCACTAATACTGCCATGAAATATCGCATCTGTTACCAAAACCAGCTGATTAATTGGAGCTTATTTAAGAGCATGAAGGGAAAATACATGGTTGTGATTTACGTCTCAGAAAGTGTAAAGATCCAGCCTTGCTGAAAGATATTGCAGCCGGTGCCTTCAGAAGAGAGCGCATCAGACCGTCACAACGTGTGAAGAGTGTGACGAGTGACTGATCAGCTGATTCCGGATGCCAATGCACGTACAGAATTGCTGTGGACACAGCGCTCTTTTTTACCTTTTGGGGCCGTCCCTTGCAACTTCTACGTGTCTCCACGTCGCCGCTCTCGTCCTGATACACCAATCGGATGTCCTTATATGGGGAGATGGGGGCGTGGTAGTATGCTGATTGCAGGTTGCGGGCACGCGCCTGACAATTTAGAATGATTCTGATTCACTAACATACGCATGGTGGTGAGAACAAAATTGGCTGGTACGCACGTGTCATGAATCCGACGGTGATTTTGCGCATGCACTTATTTTATGCGCAGGGTAAGAGCATTTCTACGCACATATTAGTGAATGAGGCCCATTGTGAGTAAGATATGGACAAGATAAAGAATGTCAGTAAGAGTTAAGTGTCTGAATAAGACTGAATTGGGTGGCATTGAAGGGAAAATGTCTTTCTTTAAATGTGGCTCATAACAGCTCTGATGAAGAGATAATGAAGACATTACAAGGCTAAATGGTTGTGTGCTATCATAAATTAAACAGCACTGCCAAAAAAAACATTCATCTTCATCTCCACATTTTTCTCAGCTGTTTACCCCATATGCATACTTGGCCTTTCTTAACCCATTCCGTGCTGATGGGACGTGTTCAGTAGTTTAATTAAGTTGTGGGATGCCTTCTCAACACCCCCTCCCTGCGTGCATCTATTCACTCGCCAGCCCTCATGTGAACACAGGGGTCACTGCAGGGTGAAGAGGAGCCATTCAAGGTGTCAGTGTTACTGCAACCCCGAATCCTTTGGTGAACACTTGTTTGTACCGAGGAGGACTCTGTCATACATGTTTCATAGACTGAAAGCATGCAGGGAAAGAGAGGAGTGGTAAAGTGCTGGAAGGAATGTGCGGTGCTTCAGTGTCTTGTAGCTGTGCTGAGGGTTTGTTTGTGCCAGGAGAGGGGTTCAAGCTCTGGTTTCATGAAGGAACTTGTCAAGCCCTGGCAGATCTGTGTAGTGACACAAAGAGTCCATAGTGTGCATAAAGTATTGTTTCTCCTTTTCACTCTGAAGTTTGTACGTTTTGGGAGGCCTTCTTGCCTTTATTGGATAGAACAGCTGAAGAGAGACAGGATATGGCGGGAGCAGAGAGTAGGGGATGACATGCAGTAAACGGCCAGGGTTGGATTCGAACCCACTGCCGCTGCAAAGAAGACTATAGCCTCCATAAATGTTTTTCCGGCACACCAATACCCATGCTTTAATATTTTATAGTTAGTTTTCATTTTGAGAAAATTGATCTTCTCATAATCATTATCTATGAATAAGACAATCTTCTTAATCCACGGGATACTGAATGATTGATCAATGGATGTTTGCTAAAGATGCAACCAAGCCATTCTCACTCCTAACTTGTCCAAGACAACAGCTCTGCTTTCCGTCCTTTGCTTTAAATTATGGAATTAAAGGTATAGTACACGTTAGCATCTGCGGCATTAATAAATGTGCAAGTTTTGGTGATGCAATGATAATTAAAGCTACTGCAAGGAGTTTTTAGCAGGTTATGGAAGAGACTGAAATCATACAAGACCCTTTTCAAGATGATTGATTTTTTTGTATGAAGTTATTTTTTAAGCCGGAAACTGCTGCTGCAAGGTTGATGTCAGATGAGGTGATTAAAAGCCTTTTTTTCTTTTTTCCATTGAAAAAAATCACAGATCATTACAGAAGTTTGACTGTTAACATTCAGCAGGAAGAGATCGTTCATCAGAAAACACACAGGAGCTTTAACAAGTTCCTAATGTTTCAAAATGGTCACAGTTGTCTATGTAACACAAATTCTTCGACTTTTTTATATCGGAAATAAACAATATTGCTAGGTTTAAAAAAAAAAAATGAATGTTGAGTTTAAATATTTAGTAACATACATGATAGTCAGTGATAGTTATTTGATGCAATAAACTAACTAATGTACGTAACCTTGTGATACTTTACAAAACTTAACAAGAAGATAACTCCTTGAATGAAGTTAGCATTGACTTGGTTTCAAGGAATCAAACTCCAAACTCCCAGAACGCAAAGTGCTGTGTTTGCCATGGCTGCCACCTAACTCTATGATCTTTTTACCATCTCATCTTTTTTAATGGCACAATAGGCTAGAGTACAGCTAAATACCCTACCCCTAAAAGAGGGGTACAACTTCATATCATTGTGCCACTGGGCTTTCTTATCTGTCTCCTTAGTGTAGTGCAAAAGAATAGTAGTTAATGCAATCAAGAGTCAACATGGATAATCCATTCAGTATGTAATCAAAATACCTTTGTATAATTGCTGTAGGTGAATGGAACCACAGCAACAACAACAACAACGGTTAGCCTGTCTCTCATTCCAGTGGTATTGTGCTTCTTGAACTTAAGATCATGTTTCCAGTAAACATTGATGCTAACTGATGAAATAAAGATGTTGCTGCTTGTCCTCGTCTTCAGGCACGTGTGTTTTGTATCTTTAAAAGGACAAACATGTTTGTTAGGATTTTTACATCTGCCTTTTTCTAATTCCATTGTGTACCATCACGAAAACTCAGAAATATGTTCAGTGATTATCCTTCTCAGATAAAGGGTCCTGTTAAAGAGGACTTCTGTGCCAAGGATCCTCTGTGGTACATGATGTTTTACATTATTCAAGAGTTATATAATCCTTCAAAATGAAGTTTATTCATTTAAAACAAAACAGATTATCACTGCAGCCTCTAAGTTAAAGATGAGAGGATTTATTCTGTTTATTTGACATGTGTAAAACAAACCAAATGTGGCCATGTGCAGGGTCTCAGTTATTTAAAAACATAGAGAATATGATGTTCATACAGTAAACAGTAACATTGTACATTTTTTGTCAGTAAGGCAAACCAGGAGATCATTTCCAGAAGCATTGACATGTTGTTGGCAACAAAAAGAATGCATCACAAGTTAGTTTTATAAACACAATTTCAACAAATAAAACTTTTAAATTCAAAAAAAAAATCTTCTGGAAAGCAAACAACACCCACTGATTTCAGGAGCTAGTGCCCACCTGTGATTGTAGTGCTTCTGGTCTGTGTTTCTGTGGGAGTGAAGTGCTCTCAGCCGTGAGTGGCTCCTGATTGGACAACACTCGTCCAGATTCAGACCCTTTTTTGAAGGACAAACTGACGTGGGAAAGCAGCACTAAAGGGGCCACGGGCTGGATGAGTGTTTAACAACTGAATTAATTAATTTGTAAAAACTTCATCTTGTCAGTTGGGTGTTCTCTGTTTTGTACTGCTAACTGGAAATTGCCTTGGAGGATATACTGTCTTTACCACATCATTTAAGAGGAAAATGAAGAGCTGCACTGATTGAATAAAATGAATTTGCTTTGCTATGTTTTACGTCTCCTGCCTTGAACTTAATACCTAAATGTCATAACCAATCACAGACAACTCATATGGGTTTCAAACTTTCTGTTTGCTCCTAGAAATCCAAAGAAGGATCTCTTTGTGTCTCAGTCTCGCCATCCAAACTCTGAACAATGTAATTCACTCTGTCAGGAACACCATTCTTCTCTGAATTCCCCCTGTTTAAGAACCGCGGTCCATTGTCTGATTGAATTGTTCTGTCTGACTGAAGGACCTTCTCTGCGCCTCACAAAATCCTCCCGGGGCTGAATTATGCTCTTCAAACTGTCAGTGGAGATGAAACGTAAGACCACTTACAAACATCTTGACATTGCGTCACTTTGACGAATCAGAGCAGCGCTCCTTGAGTGGTGATTGGGAATGGCAGGGCAGAAGTTCATGAATTCACAATGTGGGAGGTAAAGGGCAGAAATAGCGGATGGAGAACGACTTTCAAGAGCAAGGCAAGGGGACAGCTGGAGTGTTTGTGTGTTTGCCGGAGGGTCCATAAATGTTTAATCTTCCTTGGCAATAGAAGCAGAAACCCCGATAAAAGTGTTGACACAGAAAAGGCCAAAGTGTTTCAGGAAAGTACACACTTTAACTGTAATAGACTGGTTAAATTGCTTGTGTAGTGATCAATGATGGTAAAATCAAGTTGTGGGTGAAGACCAAAGAAGTGTCTGCTCTGTCTGAGTGGTCATTGATGATTATTCGTTGGGATTTGTACTACTTCAGGACCCAGTATGTGTCAAGCTACAAAAAAAAAACACAGTACATCATAGTCCCAACACATTCTAACTCAAGACGGTCAAATACATCCGCTTGGTCAATGGCCCTTTCTTTATAATAAATCTAGGTACCACTCTTAAGTCCAAACATGACTCATTAGGCTCTGTAGTCATGTTCGCTACATTAAATAGAAAAGTCCAATTAGCCTTTCAAATAAAGCTTTCAAGTTAGCAGAAATATCTGGTTGTATTCTCAGTATAAAAATTGCCGACAAATATTTCAAATATTTTGACTTTTGGACATGCAGAGAGTAGCAATTAGGGAATGCTTACACACCACTTAGCTACTTTGCTTGGGTTTACATTTGTACCTATGCTAGCTTAATAACAAACAGTTGCATTACTAATGCACTGTAGTTTGACTTAAGAGGTGAAGAGGGAGCTGAGCCCTCACCTTTGGTCATAAGCTCCGGGGAGTGACCGAAAGAATGAGGTTGCGGGTAAAGTGAGTTTTGTTTGAAGAGTGGCTGGTCTCGGCCTTGGAGATAGGGCTCAGACATTTGGAGGGAGCGAAGAGTAGAGCCGCTGCTCCTTCGCATCGAGAGGATCCAGTTGAGGTGGTTTGGTGCATCTGATTAGAATGCCTCCTGGACGCCTCCCTTTGGGGGTCTTACTGGCATGTCCAATTGGGAGGAGACCCCATGTTAAACCCTTGAGCTTTCTGGAGGTATTATATATCCCATATGACCTGGGAATGCTCAAAATCCCCCAGGAGGAGCTGAAAAATGTTGCTGGGGAGAGCGACGTCTAGGGCAGGTTGCTTAACCTGCTGCCACTGCGGTCCTGCCCTGGATAAGTGGAACACTGTGGATGAAGCACATACGTTTGGTAACTTAAATAGAAGTCAACATTTACTTTTTCTCATATCAAAATCTGTCTCAGTTAGTAAAGTCCCATATTTTTTTGCCCATCCATCCAGCACTGCCAAACCCCTCACCCAAGCCTACTTTTACTTATTTTTCAATGGCTGCCTTTAGAGCCTCATCGAAACAGTAAGCCAGACGCAGCATTCATACGCACTAGAGGTACTTGCAGCGTCTTAGTAAGACATGTCGGGCCAATGCCATAGAAGGAAAATTTGGCTAAAAAGTCAACATTCCTTAAGCATATTTACACTTTACAGAGAGTTTCAAGAAAAGAGGCTTTAGATATTTTACATATCTTCTCAGATCTGAGAAAAAAAATTCAGACACATTCTTGTAAGTCCACCTAAACCACCTGCAAGCTTCTTGAGGCTGCAGTTTAATGTTTTTTTAAATTCCAGTTGACCTGGAACAAGAAGCCTGCAAGAGTTCCATAAGGAAAGGTTTAGCAAATAAACACTTTGCATCAATTAAAAAAAAAAAAACTTTTGAAATAGCTGCTGCCTCTCTGAGCAGGGGAATGTACTGACCCAGTTTCCACGCAGCTCTGCATGTTTAGCCACATACTTGGGACACAACAGTGTATCTTGGACTCTGTGATGTTATTTCTATGGTTTTCATTTGTTTGTTTGTGTGTTTTTCATGATCCTTAATGATAATAATAATGGTCATTTTAAGCACAATTTGCATGTGTTCTGCTGCATTATCTTCTAAATTGGCCCAACTCATAGCACACATCATCTTGAAATAAAGCTCTTCTATAAGCCAACCAGCAATGGGCGGCTGTTTAGATGTGATTGGATATTGAAGCTAACAAGCCAACAATGATTCTACCAGATTTTATGTTACAGTGCACATGTGTATAGGTAAGGTTACGCACCCTACAGACCAAAGACCTCCATCACTGTCCTCCATGGATTACTTGGCTTTTCAAGAACTTTATATGCTGTCAGGGATGGGTCATAAAATTTAAGAAATCCCTCTACAAACACAGCTGTAATAATTCTCTACTCAATCTTCCAAGCTGAGGGAAAAGAACAAGAAGTCATAACTTTAATTCTGGAGGAGCTGAGAATGGTCTGAAGGCTGAAATTTGCACGTAACTGAATAATTGTCACCCGAGGTCTTTAAAAGTAAACTCTGTTGAGGTGTCTCATTCACATGTACAAGCCTCCACTGTGCAGCTGTTTTCTTCCTAACATGAAGGTGTGGTTACGTTTAGGCACATAAACAGCTTGCTTTAAGTTGAGTCAAATTCCCTGATGTATTAAAACATTAACTCAATGTGGACTTCTCGTTTACCTGGGACTTGAACCCCAGTCTCCTGGTTAGCTTTACCTGACCGATCCATCGCCTCCTACTGCCACCATGCTCAAAGTATTTACTCTTAGCATCTGTTGCACCCAAGCGCCGACCTCCAGTGTTGAAAAATGAAGCCAAGAAACTGCAGTTACAAAAGCCCAGAGTGTTCATATTTGATGCAGAAATACAAATATTTACAGCCTGGTTTCAAAAGAGAATGTTGGGACACACGGTACAGGGGGTGACTTTTTTAAATAATTTATGCTTTTTATTTTACTGAGCCTAAGATATTTATAAAGTTGGGTAATTATTGGCACTCCTGAGTTGACTGAGAGCCTTGTAGGTGTTTGCCAGGAGGCTTGAGTCCTGCCTCATCACCGCCTCTTTGTCTGTGAAACTCAAATTGAGACAGCATTCTAACATGGCGACCAACGCTGTTGGGCTTCATGATGCCTCTTAGGGACCGTCCCTGGGTGACGTCACTGAGACTTATGCAGTCAATGGTTATACCACAGATGGTTTACATCAGAGTTAGCAGAGGGCCTGTTGAACCTGATGTGTCTGATGAACTATACCTGAAAATATTAAATGTATGGCACTGAAAATTGGTTTAAATATTCAGAGAGCATGAATCCTAATTACTGCAGTTCAAATTCTCATATGTTTACAACAACTCTAAAATTCTAAAATAATCCCATTCCTGCCATACTTCTGTTTACCGCAAACTAGCTAGTTTTATCATGAAAAAACATTTTGTATGAAGGATTGAATAAAAAATAACTGCTTCTCACAAAATACGAGAGAGAGTTAAGATGTTTTTTGTTTCAGTGAGTCGTTGTGTTGCAACACTATTTGTCCCCTGCTGTTCTGTAGAGGACATGGCAGAAGAAGGAAAAGAGATGATGAAATGAGAAACACAGAAGAAGAAGAAGCATTGTCACAAAAAGAAGAAAAAGAGGGATTTAATAAAAACAGATGGATGGAGAGGTTACAAATGAAAAGACCGGAAAGAAAGAAATGAAGCGAGGGAAAAGAGATGTAAAACAAAAAGCAGACATAAACAAATCTTACTTTCTTCTTTTTAAACTCTAAACAAGTTACACCCATAGACTAAATAATAAGGTTAAACTACGATTTTGTTGTCACTCACTGTCTGTCACCTGTGTGCTTGTGTGTGTGGGGGCTGTAACGAGGAAGGGGAGGGTGGGGGTTATTGGTGAGAGCTGGGAGAGAAACAGGAGGGGTTCATACAGGGAGTAAGGCAAGCCAAAATAAGCAACTGCACTTTTGAAACAAGCCCAAAAAAACACAACCCGCAACTGACAATATTTGTAAGCTTTCTGGAAAACAAGCCCAAAGTTGCTTCTTATAAGTAGACCTGGCAACACTGTTTGACCTCCTTCTTGCTGTAAGTCAGCCCATGATTAATTGTGTTGCTAGGTTTATTAGCTTGCTCGTGTCTTTTAGGCATCCCTGTTGCGAAGTACGGCTAGTACTCATGGCATTTGTTTACATACGCAGTGGGAAAAGGAGGCTGTGACGTAATGGGGTACGGAAGTGAGGTTGTAAAGGAATACAGGTACAGTACACTCAAACACAGACATTCAGCCTTAAACACATGTGGCCTGCAGTAACATGGGTCATTTTGATTTGGTGTGGTTTGGGATCTCTTTGCAAGTGAACACACACACGAACACACACACACATCCACACAAAATGCAGAAGCAGGACTCTCTAAGGACCTCTTTGTGCCCCAAGTCTCAATTTAGACTGATTAAAGTCTGACCTAAACACTGAACTCCAACTCCCAGACAGAGACAGACACACACACACACACACACACACACACACACACACACACACACACACACACACACACACACACACACACACACACACACACACACACACACACACACACGCGCGCGCGCGCGCCCACGCACACACACACACACACAGACACAGGACTCCTGCCTGTCCTGATTAAGTTGTGACCCTGCCACTGACCACTGGACACTAAACACTCCCAGACCAGGATAAAACACAGCTGACGTACCGGACCGACCACATGGGGACTTCCATTATGCAGGAAAAAAGAAAAAACTTAAGCTCTGGAACTTCATGAGGAAGTCATTTAAAGCTCCTTAATCTGCTCGAATAGCGTGTGGAGTCAGTTCCTCACAGGAGACATTTTTTAAAAGAATGACATTTTCCCCTTTGATACTATTAAACAATTTGTTTTTGCACTTGAGTGTTCAAATGTTAACACGTAAATTTATCCAATTAAAAAGTCAATAAAACATTTTTAGGAATGTTAATTGCGTCAATTAGACGTATTTCCACACACTTTTTTTTTTTAATAACCAAGTGTGAGTGTGATCAGTTGTACTGTATTTCACGACCACCAAAGTTCCCATTGCATGCAACTTATTAATGCTGCAGGTCTGTTGTTACTTTATATCTTAGAAGATGTCTGTGCAGCTATGAAACATCACAACAAAGAGCAAAGATGATTTAAAACAGAAGACTTCGTGCAGCAATGTGTCATAAATATGTTCAAATCATGTGGATAAACTGATAATCAGATCTTTGTTCTCTCCTGCACCGCACTAGCAAAGATCCTACGACAGATGTTTAATTCTGTGAACGTGTTTTTTTTGCTCTTGTGGTGTTCCAAAGCTAAACTAAAAGAAACATGAACTTTCTCTCACCACCTTCCTGGGAGATAATTGTCTGAATTTAATTCATAATTTACTGCAGATTTCACAGAAACGGACTGATCTGTGTCTCGTGGTGGGTCAAGATAACACACATCTTCGTTCTGCTCCACACACCTACACAAGCACATACACGTAAAGTTTAAAAAATGTTCCATCTCAAACGTATACTTCATTTTATACTCCACCTATAAGTTGGAACATATATAAAATAGTTCCCGGTGAATACTGATGTCTTACTTTCTAAGAGGACATTTGGTTCTTTAAGGACAAAAAATACAAGTAAAACCATGCACACACTTTAATGCCTTTTTAAGCCTCTCCTGTCCTCACCCTCCTCCCCCTCATCTAAATCATCCAGCTCGCCCTCCTCTTCTCTCCCCTGCAGGGATCCCTCAGTTGGTCTTTAGTTAAATGTATAAAACAGGCTGTGAGGAGAAAAGCTTCCAATGTCTACATTATCAGCAGAAATGCCAACATAAATTCCCTAAATAGCTTGTCAGGATAAGTTTTCCTGTAACTAGCATTCCATTGCACACAAGTTTTTCAAAGTCAGTTCCCAGAGTGGATCGCAGGGATACATGTATTATAAATGACAGTAATTGATAGCAGATTTACTGCAAGAAAGCAACTTTCCATTGCACATTCATAAAACATATTCAATAATTCAATAATTTAGTTTTGTAGTTTTTAGTGTTTTTTAGAATATATTTTATATCAAGGTCACATATCATGCAAAATGCACTAATATGTGTCCCGAGCCTGTCTACACCCACTCCCCCCAAAAAAGTCCATCCTCGCTGTTTTTTGCCTGCTCCACTTTTCAGAAAATGTGTGGAGATTTTCCTTTTGTGTCCTCACAAAGGACAGTAACCCCTCCCCAAGGTGGGTGACAGCTAGGTGTCTGTTCTGCCCTCTGAGTCTGCTTCTCACAGTTAACAATTGGTCATGGTGCAAGAAAGCCCAAACCACCCAAGTCCTTCCAGAATGGGGCGTGGTCAAACACAGCTTACTTACATTTAAAGCTACAGACACAGAAACAGCATGTTCTGAGCAGAGGTTTATAGGCATGCTAAAATACTAGCGCCGAGCTAGTGCCGGGTGGCCAGACCAGAGCTCTATTCGATACGAATGAGTCCAGGGACCAACCAGACTAGCCATGCGTTTATCCAATCAGGTGCATTCATTGAGGTTATACTCCCATCAAGCGTCGAGTTGAGTGCTCTGGCGTGATCCCTAGCGTCCTCGCCTGAAGCTGTGGAGCTGTACCGTTAGTTAGCTAATCGTGCAAGTCCCTCACAGAAACATGACATGTACAAGTTTAACCTTTAAGGTAAAAATGCATAAACAAGAGAACCCAGATTGATCTGTTTTGCTTATTGAGGTGCAGATAAAAGGTTTTTACAGATCTATCTTTGATCTTCTGCGTGATTTTACTGCCCATGCTTACAAGAACTCTGTTAAATTACAACCACAGCTGTTGCTGCTGCATGACAGATAAAGTGCGATCTGGCTTTTTTCTCCCACAACACTTGCCTTTGGCCCTCCTCCCAGTGGTTCCAGTCTGTCCTGTCACTCATCACTAAAGCAGAAGGGACTTAAACAATAATCATTGTTGTGTCGTTCTTACAGCACGCCGAGTTCCTGACCCCCAACTAAAGGTTACGATCCCTTAATGTGGTTGATTAGTATGATGGTGTCATTACCACTCTCACACACACACACACACACACACACACACAGCAATAGGCCATGGTCTGTAACCTCTTGACCCATGGATGACGGTGCCAGATGTTTATTTGTTGATTTCCTCCATCCTGAAAGACATCCATCATCGCTGTCAGAGCGGTGGAGGAGAGTGTGTTTATGTGTGTGAGTCTGACTGTTGTATTATGGCCGTCGAGTGATATGCTGTGTGTCAATATTTAGCTTGAATAAAATTTAAGAGAGGACATGGGTGGTCGTTGTGTCGGCATGTGATCTTGTGGTTCACATAAAACTTTAATAGATGAATTAATAAAATTAAGACTTGACATTAAGAGAATGTAGTAATTCTGTGGAAGTTTTCAATAAAGACAAATGTAGGTTTTTATTATGTTAGACAACTAATTACATTTCCTCGTTTCATGTAGCAGTGTCACCTTTACTGCTCCCCAGCAGACATTACACATACACACACACCCCTCTGAAAGGCTTGACACACACTCCTCACAAACTTTTAACACTCCCTTAAGATGAATGAAAAACACTGACAAGTCCAAAACATGTGGTTAGAGACAACTGCGCTTTTTGACACTTTGTTGTAATTATGTAAAATCTTTCTTTACCTTTTTTCAATCAGAAGTCTTTCTTCCTGCTGTACCAAAAGAACCACAGGTTTCCTACATTTCCTAAAAATCACTGTCAGCAATCCCAGTTAAAATTCAGATAGGACGCCTGTATGTACGCGGAGGTGGATCCAGGAATAGAACAGAGCTAATCCAGAGGATAAGAGTGAGATGTTCCCTATACTGAACTCATCAAGTGGCTGCAAGGGTGCATGAATTTCTCTCTCCCTCTTCTACATATTGATGAATATGTGCAAGATTTTGAGTTCATAATGAAGGTTTCTGCCTGTGTTTTCATTCAGCATGAGCACTTTGAACTACTGTTTCTTGCATGTGGCCCATTCTCACATGCAACCATTGACATGCTTGAGGTCAGCAGCTGGGTAGGCAATGCATTGTCAAAGATGGATTTTATTATGAAATCTAGATACAAATCTAGTGAGGTGTTCCTCCTTTTTGAAAGGGCAGATCCTACTGCAGAAATAGTCCATATGGAAACCATTGACATACTCACTGACTCCCATCGTTTATTCTGGCGATGATTTGTTTATCTCTACAAACAGATATCTGATTAAATTACAGATAATCAAATATAGATCACACTTTCAACTGAAGAGACAAACGTGTGCACTGAGCTGTGAAAGCCAGAAGTTTAGACACCCTGACTACAGGCTGGGAGTAGCTCAGTCTGTAGGGACTTGTGTTGGGAACCAGAGGGTCGCTGGTTCAAGTCCCGGTGCGGATCTAAATATGGAAGTTGGTCTGGTAGATAAGAAAGTGCCAGGGCACTTTAATTGGTACTTACTGAGGTGTATATATATCTTATTAACCATAATTGAGCACTTCCATTTAGTTTTCACCGTCAGTACAAAATTAATAGTTCTAAGCATAAGGTTTATTCAAAAGTCTGTTAGCAACGGCTCTGTTGTTAATGAGCTGTGGTGTCACCTCTTAAGCCTGTCAGAGTATATCCTCATGTCTGGATGTCACATTTCCAAAACTAACAACTAAAGTGGTTTGACTGAAATAATATTTCCCAGGGTTGCGTATCACATTTTTCAAATCTAAACCTGCTAAATGTGGAAAACACACACTCACGATGCAACGCACACTTACAAGTCTCCAGCCAACTTCATCAAACTCGCTACGCATTAGACAAATGAGAACATTTAAATTGAGATAACATTTCAGTTTCGATTAAATGCCATTGGTGAACTAAAATTGTAACTTCTTTTTTTTTTATTTCCTTTTGTAGCCTTAAGATGATAAACACCAGTCGTGCTGCTGCTGCTGCTGCTGTCCCGCTCCCGGCTTTAAAGTTTGACTGTTTAATGTCCCGTAACCCTCACTGCGTAATGGTTTTCAAACCTCTGAAGCAAAAGAAAACAAGGTGCCACCTTAAAATTTATGAGACATTAAACTTCTTTCCATTAAATCTCAGTCAATCCATCATCATTAAGGTTTATCAAAATAATCACTGAGCCGGCAAAACGACTTCACCAGTGTTTCAGCTGAGAGGCTACAGAGACGAATGTATGTGAGTTTATAGACTGTACGTCTGAAAAAAGATTGTTTGTGTGTACTTAAGTTGTGTAAAACTCATCAGGTGATATTTCTCTTCAAATAAAGTAATATGATTAAGTCCCCCGCCCCCCAACACACACACACCTTCATCTCTACAAGCTTTTAAAGCATTATGTACCTGTACATATTGAGCACTGATCTTCCTCTTTTTGTACTTTTTCCAGATCAACTTTTCTCACATTTTTAGCCTATCGAGTGAGACCTGATCATTACAAGTATGTTTTTTTTTATTAGCATAATATGATGAAATACTTTATAAGGCAACTTTTTATAATGAAGGCTGCTTTTTTCAAAACAGAACAAAAGGACCCAGAATAAGAAGAAGCAGAAGCCTTTGTTTAATCCTAAGCGATTGCTGCAATGTTAAATATAGCTGGACCCAAAGGTAAAAAAATATTAATGTAGCTTCAAATCCCGTATCATCAGGGAAGTGTCATCCTAATGCAGAAATAATAAAGGGAATAGTTTATTATAAGTTAAATACAAAAAAAAAAGGATCACAAAGCAAATCATTTCTTTTCTTAAATTGGTGAATGCAACAAATCCTTTTAGGTCGCTCTTACCTGCCATTTAAGAATTCATTTATGTTTATGAGCTATTCTTGCAGGACATTGTGCTTCATCATAGAAGAAAAAACTGACAGGAAAAAAGGAACAGAGTGTAAAAGAAAGATGTTAAATAGAAAAATAAAAGATGATCTTGGATGAAAACATGTTACAGTCTTAGTCCCTCTGACTTACTCTATCTGATGTGAAGGATACTCGGTGTTTGGCACAAGATACAATCCTGAATGGAGTTTGCATTAAATAGCAGAATAGTACGAAACATGTTCTCTAAGGTAGCTTTATCTTCTTTTTGGACCCATAATGGAAAACACCTAATGATGGTGTAAGAAGAAACATAATTCCATCACATCATGTTTCCTATCCCACCCTCCTCTAACTCTCTTCTTTTCTAAGTTCTAAACTCTTAAACAAAAGTCTCTCTGCTTCGCTGACGCTCAGTCGAGCATCCCGTCTTTCCTCTCCCGTTAAAAGCCGACACCGCCTTTCCCTGTCGACACACAGAGCCAGCTGGTGCTACAGAGCGTGCTCAGAGGAGCCCGATTACAGCCCCCAATGGTTTCTGCCTGGCAGATCACAGCTTCACTTTAAAGGTTACAATGAGAACCACTTCTTTAGCCAAGTTCAGTGTAGCTCAGCTCAAATTCGTCATCTCCCAGTTTTCTGCCAAAAATACCTTTTTCTACATTTTGGCACTTTTTCACAGCAGGGAACTGAATGAAGGATCTTCTTCTCTGTTGAAACCATCTCAGGGAAAAGTTGAAGTTAAAAGAAAACTTGGGAAAACTACTGTGAGACTGTTCTAAGGCTGGCAGTTTTCCCGAAAGGAAACAGAATTTGACAGATTTCTGACTGAATCAGATCACAGTCTTGTTATGCGGTGCTTATTTCAAGAGAAGCAAAGTTCCCATACCAAAACTCACATCTTAAGTTTGAACACATTTGACACATACTTGAAGAGAATCTGTGGAAATGGTCTGACGCCATTACGAGTGTCGTAATGGTCGCCTTTGCTTCCTCCATTCAGAGAGGAAATTTTGTTTTAAACAGCAAAACTCATATTACATTTTTGGGAAGTTTGGCATCAAAATATACCTGAAAAAGTTTCCCCTCCCCTCCTACCTCATCATCTTTATGTGGACAAAACAGCTCTGTCAGCATGACAGCTTATCTCCGCACAGAGTAGACGTCCTGCTCTGTTCAGTTTGATCTTGTTTTGAGTCCAAATGTGGAGAAAAGCCAACTTTTTAAGCATGTTTGTGCATCAATATCATTGGCGTTACATGCTTTGTGAATTAGACTTTGAGGCAGAGCAGATAGCAGGAGCAAATTATGAGCAATTTTTTGTTGCTTGTGAGGGTGCTCGCACTTACTTCTCACTGAGGTTGGTGAGCAAATCAACTCTGATGAGGCTGATTAGCCTTGAGGTGTTGGAAGCGTATCTACGCTCTTGGTTTCAAGTGCTTTGTGCTAACTCATTAGTTAACCTTCAGATGGAGTCATCGAGTGTTTTCTCTTGTAGTGTCTGTAACTTGTGGTGCTGGGTAGTTTGTTTCTACTCCATCCTGTTGTGTCATCTTCAATGCCCCCCTGACAGCCATTTTTTTTTGTGTTTTTCCAAGTGTTTCCTGGGTCTCACGGAAAATTCAGTTTCAAGTCAGCTGCTCAGCGACAGTGGTTTAGTCCCTCCTTATCTGTGCATTATTTAGTTTTGGAAGCTTGTTTGTTTTTGCTCATGACTATTGTTCACCTTTCTCATCTTACTGCTTGCAATTTTTTTTGGTTAACACTGTTGGATAACTTTAAGAGACCCCTGGGTCTGCAACTGCATCCCACTCCCCCCTCGCCTGACAGGAGATATTAGCAGCTGCAATCAATTATTAGTGAATCAGGCCCTTAGAGTATTGACAAAATGTCAATCATGTTAAGTGTGATGGTAAAACCAAATATAGTGGAGTACAAGATTGAAGTTACACCTCTCTGAGACACCAATATTACTATGAGAAAGGCTATACACAGTCTGTGAATTAACATTGGGTTACAGCATTGCAGAAGCGGGAGAGAGCACGGCACAGCAGGAGCTCCACATATACACACTCATGCACACACAGAGCGCTGCTCTCCCCCTGCTGGCTCCGCTGATCCCATCTCGCAGCTGTAACGCCTCTGTTACTACCTCAAAAGGCGGCGGGATCACTTCATCCCCCCATAACAGATCTGCAACATTCATACTGAAGGCGAAACGTCACAGGGGCGTAAATATAGCACCTTGAAACAGCAGTCTCAATAGGGCTTATTTCTGTCCCTTCCTGTTCTACTCCCAAATTTGAGTAAACTTAATAAGGTTCTATGTCAGCTTCCTACGGTTGCAACCCCAAAATATAATGTGTATAAAATGAGGAGGTCTAATGATGGTCTCTGTGTTTGTGAGTATGCTTTTTAGGTCAATGTTTGCAACAGAAACCTTTAACATCCTCTTAGAAATGCTAAACACACTTGTCACTGCCAGCCTCTGTGTGACCCCGTTCATCCCTCTTCAGTCTTTCCTTTCATCATCAACCAGTCCTCTGATGTCTTCAGTATTTCCTTCCTTCCTTCCTTCCTTCCTCTGTCTGTTCCTCTGTTCCTCCCCTTGTTCTTTTATCTTCAAACTCATTTTTTATTTGTCGGTCTCAAAGTAATTCACCATAGTGTAGCATTCTCCAGCTCGGTCTGTCTGTCTGGATACACTTATACACAAACACACACACACACACACACACACCCATGAACACACGTGCATGAAAACACATGTTCTTGGAAGCATTTGTTCCTCACATTATTCACATAAAACACATTTACGTGCACGTTAACCCGCGCTTGTCCACCTCACAGTGTCTATAAACAGTTCCAGGACTTATGTTTTACACCTGTGCTAAAGAGCTCGACAGCGAGCCATGGTTCTGTACAAAGATTAGTAACTATGGTTTTAACAGATTTCTGAATCAAATGTTTTAATTTAAATTCATTGTGTCAAGTATTTTCTTGTTTTGTTTTACTTGTACAATGTAAGACTCTATTTCTAGTATATCTTTCTATAGTTTCAAAAAATATCGTGGTGCTTTTTTTGTTTTATAAAAAACATTAAAGGTGCACTATGGAGTTCTGGTAGAGAAATGTGAAAGTGTGAAATTCAAGGGTATATATTCATAACTCTACTGTATACACAAACTGTCCTCAGAGGGAATGTGGTCCCTGTAACACTGTTTGAAGATAAAATGCTACGCTCCTCTCCTGGTAGCTTTTTAGCTCCAAACAGTGTCCAGGGACCCATTTTTTCCTTTGAATAAAGTTTGTGTATTTAGTTCAGAAAATATAGCAGAGAATAGTTTCACTTCTCCAACTTTCAAATTTCACTACCAAATCTACAAAGTGCACCTTTAAAATACATTATGTTAAAACAAATAGGTTAAAAACTAATGTGGTTACAACATATTTGGTGTCTACCCACAGATTTTTGTATTCCTGTTCTGTGTTGTCTGCACTCCTAACTTTTTAACTAATCCTGCACCACATGTTACCAATCCATTAAAACCTCCAGATACATAACACCAGTGTGTGTGTGTGCGTGTGTGTCGGCGCGTGTGTGTGTGTGTGTGTGTGTGTGTCGGCGTGTGTGTGTGCTCTTTCACACATACAGGCTTTGAAAGTGAGATGGTAAAAGAGAAATACACTCCCATTATGAGAACTTAAACCCTCAGTGATTTACAATATGTGTCCAATTCAATTACATTCTTCATGTCTTCACTTTACTTACTCTCTCTCTCTCTCTCTCTCTCTCTCTCTCTCTCTCTCTCCCTCTCTCTCTCACACACATATACACACACACACACACACACACACACACACACACACACACACACACACACACAAACACACACGCTCCTCAAACTTTACCGCCCCTCTCTTTACACCTGAGAGACCTAGGTCACAAGGTTTATGGCTTGAGGTAAAGAAGGGCGGGGAAAATGAATGGCAGAGCAAAGAAACAGAGGTAAAAGGTGAACGGAGGTAAAAGCAGAGGAGATGGAAGGAGAAAGAGAGAGATGGAGCCATAAAGATGGAATCAACAAGATGATGGAGGGAGGTGTTCATAAGACCTAGGATAAGGACGAGAGAAGGATGAGGAGAAAAGTAGAGGAAAGGAATGTTAAAGTAATGGCAAGGATAATAAATAGAATGATAAATTAAGGATTTACAGGAGTGAGCTTTCTTCTTTCCTTGAGACACAAATAATTTATTTTTCTTCCAATGCAGAAGTACCATCGACTGCTTATTCTCTTTGTACTGTTGGTAACTTTACATGACTCTGCATATGTTTGAATTAAAAAAAGAAACATTAGAGAGCTTGAATAAAAAGCAACACTTTCAATATGACATTGGTTAATTCCCACTGAGCAAAGGCTTTTATTCCTGTGTAACAATGAGTGCTTTTACATTGACTTCAGTATCCCGGTTTTGTTCATGTTTTTTAAGTTTCCGGTTTGAGTGTTTGTGCATGTAAACAAAACATCCTATCCCGATTTTCCTCGCCCGACGCTAAAAATGACTTTACTGTGACTTCATTGTGATTAAACAACGCGTTTCGCCTAGGTTCCCTCAGCCCAATCACACAGTCATACACAGGTGTGCTAAATTCATATGATCTGGATTTTCGGTGTCTTAACATAAAGCGCAAAATATAGCATGCATCAAAACAATATGATACATCTTTAAACGAGAGTCTGAACACAGAGTAGCTTTTCAAGCTTAATTGGTGATTTTTAAACCCCTATAAACACAGATGAATGTTTTTTAATGGCTGTTTTCACACAAAAAAACTCCACAGTTATATTTACTGATGATGGTTATATCCATCTAAACATGAGAGTGTGTGCTTTAATGAGCAGCTTCAACCACATACTGTACACATTGATATGGTTTAATGGGAGGTTTTTACTATGCTAATATGGGTTTGTTATTTTCTGTGGTTCTGACACCTCTTCTGATCCCGCTTCTCCTGATGAAGCCCAGACACCTCTTTTAACCCCACCCCCCACCCATCCACCCACCAACCTCACCTTAAGGTCTGGCTTAGTGCAGCCAACATAACTCACAGCACAGACGCTGTTGATGAAGCCTATTTAATCCCTGTTAAAAGGTCACTTGATGAAGTGCATGTCAAAGTTCGCTACGTGCACTTTAACTACACACACATTAAGACACACATGCAGATCCAAATCCCTCTCTGTGCACAACAGAAAACACCGCCTGCAACAATTTAAGTTTATTGGTAACTGCGAGTTACGTTAAAAAGCTGTGTGACGTTCATCAGAACGAGTCGATAGGCATGTTAGAGTTGAGTTGCCTGACCATTAATGCCCTTTTAGCGCAGAAGCAGCAGTATTGTTGGCTGTACATACAAAAGTTAAAGGTTTCTACTTTACCACCTTACATGGCTGACACAAGTTTGTACAAGAAGTCAAAAGTTTGTCGGCCTGGACATGAAGTTTACGGCGGATTAAGCAACACAGGTAGAAAGAAAATCTACGCACCAGGTCCTTTTCTGTGTTACAGTATTTGTTGCAGTGTTCAGGTTGAACTAAAATCTTGTTCTTAAAGGTATAATAAACGACTATCACAGTAGATGTCCAGTAGATTTCCCACTAGTCAAACCAAAACAAAGCTGTCCCTTCAGCGCACTGCTTCCCCTCCCTTAGTGTTCTGACTGAGTTTAGTTGTTTCTACGATTGATCTTCATTCAGATTTGCAGCCCAAAGTTGATCAGATTCTTATTTCTTTGAAGTATTTTAGACCGAAAAAGTCTTATGTTCAGTTTGGGAAGCCTGTTGCTTCTCCCTGAATTGTACTCTTGTGATAAAATGCCACCAATATACCTCTACTAACAGCGTCCCTGAGTGGCAGGGCCGTCTCTCTTACGCCACCTGGTGGCAGGGCTAATGGTTAGACAGGGAGGGGTTTACGTGAAATGAGCGCATTCGAGCCATAGAGCAAAACCTAAACAAGCTGAAGGAATCAGTGTGTGTCAGTGTGAACACAGGGCTGAGACCAACAAGTCCAGAGGGAGTTTGATTTCAGTCTCTTTTTTTTTAAAGGCTTTTTTTTTGCTCTGTGTTCTATGTCAGATAGCAATTAAAACCCGTTGTTTATTTATATGATGGTAATGCTGAATAGCAGCACTTCTTATGATAGGCAAACTGTCTTATAATACAGTAAAGAACTGTAACTAACACCAAGTCTGTGGAGTAGGAGCTCCGTAATGTTACTCAGCTATAAACATGGTGATACACAACATTACAGCAGTAAAAACTGGCTCCTGGTCTTTTTGGTTGCAGAGTGAACACACATAACAAACAGTGATGTCAGAGGTCAGGAGCCCCTCAATAAAACCTGTGTGAGGTGATTTACACACATCTTTTCTAGTGTGGTGAGGAAATGGCCAAAACATTTTTTAAATAGACAACATATATTGTAGTTTCTGTTCACGCTCTCTCTCTCACACACACACACACACACAGACAATCAAATCTGCCAATAGTTGAATTTCCATGAATATGCACTCATACACACACACAGCCAGACACACGCAAACCCGTCTTTAGCCCTCAGGCTAATTTCCTATTTCCACAAGGCGCCTTGTCCTAATCCATGGTTTTCCTCTACTGAAATGACTCCCGGAGCTAAACCATACACACACAAACACACACATACACATACACACACACACACAAAGACCGCAACCTTCCCACCAGCTGCCCTGAGGAAGCCCTGAAGGTCTGTTCAACCTCCAATTACTGATGCAGATGTGTGCAGGTTGCGAAGGTCATCTTAGATATTATCAGCGACTTTGCTTTTAAGCTTATTGATTAATGATCATGTTCCCTTTAAACTATGTTTTGTCTAATTTCACTTTATATGAGGAATGCACTATAAAGTATATTTCCATGGAGCTGTTGTGTTTTGGTATGTTCTTTTTTTTCTCTCTCTCTCTTTCACTTTTTGTTTTAGTTTTAGTTTTATGTGCAATGTTTTCAAAGTGATATTGCACAAAAATAATTCCATCTCAAGCACGTTATGTAGCCTACATGAATCAAAGCTTCAAAAGCATCTGGCAAGAGACACAAACAGACACGTGAAGAACTATCCAGGGGATTGCACTCAGCAGAAATGGCAGCAAGTCTTTTTAGTAAAACTAAGGTCGCTATCATGTGTATGTGACACCCCTGAAAAAGGGGAGAGGACTTGTGAGAGTGATGCAGCAATGTTTCCTTATCAGGAGCTTTTAGTCGAATGAGGAGAGTAGAACACCCTTTATTCCCCTGGAGACAAAAGCAATCAAACCCAGATCATTTGTATTTACATTGGTTTAAATTAGTATTTTAGTGTTAAAAACGTATTAACCTTTTGATTGCTTTTGATTAAATTACTTTCTGACTTATATTCTATGACCTGGTAGTTTTCAATTTTAAATCTTTCTCTGCAGTAATGAAATGAATACAGCAGCAGAAGGATGAGCACTTCCACAGTGGGTCAGCACTCTGCACATTCAACAGTAAGAGGGAGAAAAATCCTAACTTTGATTTGATTCAGTGAAAAACATCAAAGAGCAAAGAGCTGCCTCTTTCTTAATAGAGAAACTGATGATGACCCCGAAATAGAGGCTACAGAGACAGACACGTACAGACACGGGCTACACACACACACACACACACACACACACACACACACACACACACACACACACGCCACATGTGTAGAATTGTGTTTTACATCCTGATGTGATGAGTCTTAATCACAACTCAATGGAGCAGTCGGAGTGCGAGGCTGCCCATGCACAGTAGTACATCTAATAAACACACACACACACACACACACACACACACACCACACACACACACACACGTTATTCTATACAATTCATTCCACAAACGCAGTCCAGTGGTGGGCTCTGCAGACTCCCTGGGGACTAGCAGATTAGCCTTGGCCCAAACCACTAATCCCCTCACATACTAACATACACAGACACACACACACACACACACCTACACACAAGGTGAACCAAGCCTTGGCTCTGCCCTGTGCTGGCCACATGCAGACTTATTCAAACAAGTCATTGAAAGGCGAGGGGATCTACTTAAGAGTGGTCTTACACACACACACACACACACACTCACACACACACATACACGCACACGCACACACAGAAGAAATGAGGGATGGAAACTGGGCTGAAAGGTGAAAGGGTTTGTCTCCAGAGGGTTTACTGAAACCACTCTGCTCTACCTTTCTAACCTTTCTGCTCTCTCTGCCATCTGAAGGAGCCCATGTGAGAATCAAAGTGAAACGTTTCTATGCTTTCTGTTGGGCTCCGACGCATCAGCAAAACCATAAGTCCAGAATTTACTGTCCTCTCAAGGCTCTGCAGGAATGTATTGGAGGAGAACTGGTTTGCTGCAAGATTTTTCTCTAAAGTTTGTGCTGATTGATGAGATTTGTAAGCAAGCGGGTGTTAAAATATTTGTTTGCACTAAGCACACGTATGGTAAAGAAAAATCAAGAATGGAGAATTTAAGTTTCCTTTTTTAAATGTGCAGAAAAGTTGCCACACCTGACGACATTTTTGCAGAACTCTCAGTATGACCAAATAGTCACAATATTGAGAAAAAATTCCTGCATGCAATGAACTGTGTATAATTACCTTTATGCACATTGAAAGGCACTTAGGTGGTTAAACGACACACAATCGCTCCCAAGCTACAACTTTACCACAAGTATCTAATGGTTTCACGGCGGCTAAGCTAACTGCGCCGTAACTAAGACGAGGTCAGAAAGTCAAAGGTTAAAACCACACTGGCTCCTACTGGGAGATTTGGTTTCCAAAGGTGTGTTTCTGTGTGTGTTTGTGTGTGTATATTTGGCTACTTCAACACACAGTAACAATCTCTCCCCTCCTGCTGACCACCAACTCAATATCCTGTGTGATTTGAGGATGTTGGTTCAGAGATATTTGCTTCTTTTCTTCTCTCTCTTTTTACTCTTTCTCTCATTTACTTTGTCATTCTTTCAGTCACCTCTTATTACTTTCAGTCTATTTCTCATTATTCTTTTCTGTCCTTGTTTTTTTGTGCGATGTCCATGTCAAACCATCCATTCTCCCTCTGTTCCCTGTGTTTCATTTGCATTGTGTTGGTTTCTTTCTTGATCTCTCCGTCTCTCCGTTACCTTCTTTTCTCTACAATAGGCCTTTCAGTTCGTCCACTTATGCACTCAATCCATTATCCAGACCTGCCATCATATCCCCAGATGCCTGTTGGGGGATAAACCAAGCGCCAAACTAAAAGCAGATTACACTTCCTTCTTAAAATGGGAAGATGAAGAGCGAGAGAACAAGAGCCGGCCCACTTTTAAAGGATTATTGGTTTTAGCCCCTAAAGAAAGAAAAGGGATACCCTTCCAATTTTAAAGGATTACCTTTCTGTCTTGAAAACTGGACAATGCCCAAGAAGAAGAAAAAAAACCCTGCCCTGTGGGTTAGGTTTTACTAACAAGAATCTGTGCATATTGCTAAAGGATTATCATTGCATTACACCTCTTTAGAGGCCTGTTGGTGGTCTGTTTTAAAACCTGAGCCCAGCTCATCTCACTCTCCAAATAAATTGTTCTTCAAACCTGCCAAATTACTCAGGAAATTACAAGGACAGTTTGTTTTAAGGGAAACCGTCGCTTACATTCAACCATAACCAACACAGCACAGACACAATTAGGTTCACAGACACTATAGATCGTCTAATTTTGTCAATCTGCAAAGAGTTTCAAAAACTCTAAGGAGTTATAAGTAATTATAAAAAGTTCAGGTTGAATCATCTCTGTCATGGTTTCACATCCACAGAGAGAAAATTATTTCAAGAGCTAGAATTTATTGTTTTAGCTAGAAGTTAAATTTGTCTCTAATCTCAGTTTGCAACAAATCATCTGATTAGAATAAAAGCACAAAAACAAAAGGAAATCATTCAGTTTTATCGGCCAAGAAAAAAATAACAGTTTTCTGACCTTGTATGTAAAATCCAGCCTTGTGTGATTTATCTATTTATGTAGCATTAAACCACTGAAGATTCTCCCCTCTGATTGGCTGAAAGATGTGTATTAACTTTTAGTAACCAGACAGTATAATTAAAAATACACAGCACTAAAGTTATGGAGCAATGGCAAGCCACCAACTGGCTTCCATTTAGTGTCATTCCTTCAAAAACCATAAACCTCAATGCAAACAGTCAAGTGATTTTTTTTTTTAGGGTTGGGTTCTGCTGTGTCTTTACCGGTTTATTGACAAGACTGCAGGAGGTCAAAGCCAGGTTTTCCCCCCTCCCTTTAGTCTGTATGCTAAGCTAAGCTAACATGCATTGTGACGATGCTTCTTTATTAATGCACAGATATAAGAGTCGTATCAGTTCTCAACTCTTAACGCAAATTTATACAAACTTCCCCATCTTTATTTTTTAAATGCGTTTATTACAGCATGTAAAGCCTGGCCAACACTCAAAGATTTAAAAAATCTGAACAGATTTTTGAAGTATGAGACTCCAAACATGATGAGAAATATTCGTAGATCTTACAGTTTTGTTCCTATCTTGTGTGACAACAACGATAGGACGAATGCACATCACACACGAACAGATTAAGTTCACCAACAACCAGAGTCCTGGCTCTAAGAAGTGGAAATCTTGTAAAGTTTCTCACGGTCAAACGCCACTAGAGAAAACCAACATGGCCGACAAGGGGATGGAAGAAATTCGCTGTAGTTTTTGGATTCGTTTTAATAAAGATTCATTTAGAAAAAAGTAAAATATGGATAAAGATGTGGAGATTGCGTCAACGTGGGCTTGTACATGTTACAGTACGAGCTGGGGTGGATGGTTTGCTGTGGTCTTTTGTTCTTCATTTTTCAGTCAGCTCGCTCCTCAACTTGCTTTTGTTTCTTTCATGTGACAATCCAGAGTGCATGCTCTGATGCCCGCCACACAACAGGACATTGGGTCACTAATATTTAGAATTTCATATCAGGGCGGGATAATCTTAACCATCGAAAAAGTTGGGACTCCTTAAGATTGTCAAAGGGGAGAATCAGGCACAAAATGAGCCCAATTAATTTGTAGTTTTACCCCCCTTTACACACATTTTGTAGTTTTATAAAGTCTTGTGCAAACCGTAGCCCCTTTCAGCTCGTAAGATTCCTCTTCGTAACAGCAAAGAACACTTCAGCTAACATGATATTGATGGAATCAAGGACATAAAGAAGGCGAGAGTAAATTAAAAACAAGCAGGAAGGAGATCAAGAGAAGAGTTACAAATAGGGAGGAAAAAGAAGAAAGACGTAAAATCATTGACAGTGTAGAGGGAAGATTTGGGATCTGTGTGGGAGGTAGAAAAGTGAAGGAACACATCGTGTCAAAAGGATGAGGAGAGAAGAATAATGGTAGAGGAGCAAAGAAGGATGGGGAAAGAGAATATAAAGACAGTGGGAGGGCTCTTTGTATCCATGGAGGTAAATAATGAGAATCTCATGACATGGGGCCTCCAGGAAAGCGTCCCACTTTTCTCGATCCTCCTCTCTTTCTCTTCCTCCTTTTCATTCCAATCTCTTCTCCCCGTTGTTTTTTTTTATCCGTGCCCCTCTCAGCCGAGTCCCTATTCTCCCCCAAAAAATCCTCCCTGCCTTTCTCTCAACCAGCACATGTATGAATTAATCTCAACTTGATTTACATAAGACGAGAAAAGACTCTGAGTTTAAATCCTCGTGGAACCGATCTGGGACGGTCATCAATGATTAAAGAGAGATTACTGACGCGTCTGCCTTTTGACTTTCTGCTGTCTGGAATGTCATGAATAAAAAGATAATCTGTGACACAAATCAGCTTTGCAGATATCTTCGCCTCTCTGGGGTAATTTAGATGCTGTTTTCCCCCCATGTGACCTTTTTAACGTTATTTCATTAATTTGTTCTACTTTTGACATTTTGACTTTGAATAATGCAGCGAAATCATCACTGAAAACCTACCACTGATCAAATTTCCATCCTTAACTTATGTTGCTGTTAAAACATTTCCATTTCCTTTCCAGTGTAATCTTTAATCGTCATGAATCTTCATTATAAATTATATATCACTTTATGGCCTTATTGTTCAGTTATCCTGGAAGAAACATCGGAAATACATTTAAAAAAGAGGAGAAGGTGGAGCAAGAGCGAGATTAAAAAGAGAAGAATGAAGTACCATAAGTAAGAAGAAGAGGTCCTGGCCTGACCTGGTTCTGGGCTGCGGGCTGGTCCAGGGCTCGGGCAGAGGATCTAACCTCTAAAAGAAGGCAGTAAAGGAGAAGTTAGGGAGGAAGAAGATGAATTTAACAACTTTATAACTGCTGTATTTGACAGCAGTGTTATACAACTCTGACCACTAGGGGGCAGGAAGACTTTAAAAAGAAAAGCATTAAACACAAAACAGTCATAGTGTGGACTTTATATGGCGTTCTATCACTTTGGTTTTGTTGATTCAAACAGAAAAACACTGAGCTCATTACAGCAGCAAAATGAATAAATCAAGTGTTTTCAACCCTTTGGGTCTCCTTCATCTTGTAGATAATATCAAATTTGGACGTAGTCTCTTCCTTGGCTTTTGGAGCCGGCCTCATGTGGACACTCGAGGAACTGCAGTTTTTTGTACTCCCACATTGGCAGCCTAAGTTGCCGCTTGATCCTGCAAGACATTCACTGACTTTTTACGTTCTGAGGGAGATATCAGCAGCATTCTCGTACAAAGACATTTTTGTATTTCCTGTAATGTATACTTTCATAAATTCAAGAAATAAAGAGGAACACTGGCCTAAAGGTAAATAAATAAAGTCGGGATAAAGTTGGGTTTAGGTTTTTTTTTCCACTTCTTCATTATGATTGTTTATAACAAACCAAACCCACTCCCAATCCCCCTCTCTCCAGTATCCCCCAACTTTCATTTCCTTCTCTCCTCCACACACAATATAATGCTGCCTTCATCTCTCTCTTCTTCCTAGACCCCTCTTTTCTAAAACCCCTTTAACCCCCTTCACCTCCTTCTCTCCTACGTCCCTCTGTTATAAAATTCCTTTGGGCTGCTTAGGTGATGATAAACTGTGTACGCTCTCCCTTCTCTCTCGCTTTCCGCTGTGTGTGTTCACATCCCTGTAGGTGAGTGTGTTACTTCATGTTTGTGTGTTCATGTGTGCTGATGAGATCATGTGATGATTTAAGAGTGTTTATACTATTGGACTGACTTCAGAGTCGGACCACAGGCTCACTCCACAAACCTTGCAAAAACATCACCAGACCTGTGTGTGTGTGTGTGTGTGTGTGTGTGTGTGTGTGTGGACTTGGGTTTGTGTGTTTCCGTGAAGGCTGCGTCTTCACTTTGGGGTCAGAGAGGGTAATCCCCACCTTCACAGCGGGGATAATCGGACCCATCACTTCAAGAGCAATCCCACATAAACCTACATACATGCACACAGATTTGTATGTATTGTTAAAGGATTTCTGCTGTGTTGGGGAATGTCATCCTTATTTTGTAAAACAACCAGTTTACACAGTAATCTCAGTTCTGGTGTAAGTAACGTTGCAAAGGCCAGTTAACTCTTTTTATTTTGAATTACACACAAAATCAAACCCGGTCTTTTAAAATACTACTAAAGTCTGGTTTAGACTACTGCGTCAAATCTACTTCATAGCTATGCTGTAGACGCCTACGCCGTTGTGAGCACTTCATACTTGTGCAATGGAGTGTCTCTGTCCAGCGGGTTCGACAGGGTTCCAAGGACCCCTGCAGTAACCAATGGGTGACATCACTCAGGCATCGTCCACTCTTATTTACAGTCTATGGTCTGCACAGCTCTGCAATACTCCGCCTACAAAAGCTAGTTTGTAATACGATTTCTATATCCCCCGTTTCTGATTCTGCCACATTCTCTGCTTGAAACTGAGGGAATTATGTCTGAGTTGGAGATGACAAATGTTGAGCAGAAGTTGATTATACTGCAAATATTGCTAAGAAGAAAATGGAGGAGATTGAACGTATGGCATTGGAATGGAATGGATGGAATGGACAACTCAACAGCATTGTTAGCTCAGTCGACTAGTTAGCCTAAGTGAAATATGCACAGATGATACGAAGAACATATATTTATCTTTTCGTCATCATTAGACTCGCTATCCTGATGTTTTAAATGTAGTTCAAGCCAGAAAAGGAAAATGTCGACCAATCACAGGGCTTGCGGTCTGTTTCATTTTGATGAACGTCAGGCTACATAGTTATCATCTGCAAAGGTACAGGGCTATCGAAACCTACATCATAGATTTGATGCATAAGTATGAATCAGGCTTGAGTCACGAGAGGACACGATTACTGTAAGTTATTTCATATGCATAATAGCTTTGGCAGATTTTTTGTCGGCGTAATTTTTTTAGGAAAGTTTCAAGTGTGTGTGTGTGGGTCTGTCTGTCTGTTTGTGCGTCTGTGTCTGTGTGTGTGTGTGTGTGTGTGTGTGTGTGTGTGTGTGTGTGTGTGTGTCCATGCGTGTGTCTATCTGTGTGTATTTCCATCTAAAGCGTTGCCAGAGAAGAGGATCAGGATGTCTAACAGGGTGACAACAAGCACTGTCACTTCACCACTCTACTATGTGCTACTGCCACTACGCATTACAGGCTACATACAAACACACATGCATACAATCAGCGTTCTTTTTATACAAGAAAAAGCTTTCACACTTTTAGTAAATGTATTCACAGATACTTGACCTTTTGAGTCATATTACAAACACATGCACACATCCTGAGAGGGGCTCCCATCATAACCTGCTGCAGAAACACGCTCGATTCCCCTCTTTCTCTCTCATCACCTACAGAACTGTAACCATCTTTGTTCCGTGTGTGTGTCTGTGTGTGCGTGTGTTTTAGCCATGCTCTCCCCTGCTGAGTGACAAATCTTCCTGCCAAAGAGGCAATCCATCAAGCACACATACTCGCACACACACTTACACACAGGCCCACAGTGTTTTTATGAAGATTGAAGATCACAGTAGCCTCAGATGATCCAAACTCCAAACCAATTCTTGTATGAACCAGCAGCTGAAACACAGATACCAGCAGACACGCATGTTCAAAATGATCCAGACCAGAGTTATGTGTATGTGTGTATGTGTGAACTGTTTGCACACACTCTCAAAACACACATGCTCTTGGACATGCTTACACATACTTTAGTTGGAACAGAGCTCCCAGATTCGGTCTGCTCAGCAGGGAGTCTGTTGTCACTGCGCGGTTTCCCATGGCTGGACTTTAAAGGGAAAATCCACCCAAAAGCTACTCTCACTTCCTCTGGAACAGAGGCGAACACTGAGCCTTACACACTGCTAGCACTCACAGGGAAAAAGCTTAGAACACACAATGCATGCCAAACTTCACATGCATGGTTCACATGTAAATGACTTTCAAAGGTTGAACTAATAGTACAATAACCTTCATCGTGGAGAGTGGCGTCTCTCTTATTGGATAGGAAAGCTGAGGAGAGATGGGAAATGTTTGGAGGAGAGAGAGGGGGATGACATGCAGCAAACGGCCGAGGTCCGATACGAACCCACGGCCGCTACGATGAGGACTATAGCCTCCATAGAGCACGACATAACCCCTAGGCTATCCGGGCGCCCCTTTACTAAAATAATTTAATAAAAAAACATTCTAAAGTTGCCTTTAAAATCCAAAATTCACTCTCTTTTTTTAGAGTGAGTGGAGTCCAGACACAGGTGGTTGTGACAGAGAAAAGAACGGCCTCATTGCAGCTCAGGATGGACATGATCTGATGAGCTCACTGTGAAGACCCACAGCACAGCTGGTTCTGATGAAAAGTGGAGGTGAATAGGGTGGATGTGGAGGTGGATGGTATCGATCAAACATAAAATTGACAGCGGAGAGATGCAGACGAGGAAACTATTTTAAAAGCATGACAGCAACAAGGTGCCTGGGAGTTATTTGAGAGCAGAGGAACAGTTTCCCAAGAAGTGCGTTGCTCATTTTGAGAAATGGTCATAATAACAGGACTGAATTTATTGTGGATGTTTTTATAGAAGGGAAACTGAGGGATTTACCACAAAAACCTCAAAAGCAGAAACTTGTTTGGGGTCATTTTGAACTATTCAAAATATAACTGAATTCCGCCACATGAGACATTTATCTTTGTAACAAACGTGCACAAAGGACTAAAAATATGACTGCCTTTAGGTTACTACAGCTCGACGGGGGATACATTGTTGCATAAAGAAATACAAGAAGAGGTGCAGACAGAGGCGGCTGGTGCATCATTCTCCAGGGCACTATGTCACTAATGGTCCGGGATCAGTGGTGTGATGCTAACACACAACGGAAATTGCAGTTAATGGGCTAAAAGAGCTGGCATCATGTCCCCTGTATTTTTCAGATTTTAAGGAGGGTGGGTGGGCTTTTGGTTTTGTTTTACAGGACAGTGGATCGAGTAGGTCATCAGGTAGGGAGAGAGAACAGAAGATCTTATTTATACCACATAAAGAAGCAAACATTCCCAGACTGTTTTATTTTGGTTTGTGTTGACATGTTTGGAGTTACTCGTGTCTTAGGGTAACATAGATGGTATTGTTATTGGTTTGTCGACTTTGCACAGTCAGCAACTTAGATCTTGGCAGTTCAGATGCAAACTCCGCTTTGATCTGTCAGGATCAGCTGTGTTGATAAGACATGCTTCACTGGTATAACGTGAAGCATCCGAAATGCATTCAGGCTGGCTAAGGAATAATTAGGTAATTTGCTGAAAATACTGGATCCCCACAGAGTAACACTGAGGCAATAGTGTGGTGGAGAGAAAAAGCCAACACCTCGTAACTCGTTATTCCGAGATGATTATCTAGTTAATTCAGACAACCTTTAAATTATGCAGGATGTGACTCTGAAGGACGACAGGGTGATTCTATGTTGATCAATCTCTAAACTAAAAGTACAGCTGTTGCCAGAAGCCCCACTGAATGTAACGTTTTCAACATGCATGTTCCCACAGAGTCAGCCTCCAGTTTAGCATCAGCAGAGCAGCTCCAGGTTAAACATCTTAATGACATTACATTGTTCCCGCTCCTGTCCACTGGCTTGTGGCTTTGGAAGCGAGTCGTTCATGATCACAGAGGGTGAACGGTCTATCCCAGAAACCAAGAAACAACAACTTTCAAAGCTGGTATGTGCCTGTAAGAGTAGCCTGAATTTGCCTCCGAGCTAAAACCAGCATTTATATATACAACTCTGCAGAAGGGCAGGAACCTCCTTGAGAGTTTATTTGTGTATGAGAGGAGCAGGATCGTCTCACGGATAACTTTGTAAACCCGACTGAGTGTACTGAGATTCTGATGTTTCCCAAAAACAGAAAACCTATTCACTGTAATCTCTCCATCACTGTCCAGCACAGATAACGCAGACTGTGTGCTTTCTCTGTCTTTACATGTAAATAAAAAGAACTGACCTGCTGTACTATCTGCAGCCTGCAGGTATGTCAGGCAGGGAGTGGGACTGATTTGCAGTGTGTTTGTTTGAACATCTTGAACATTAATCACACTCTCAGAAACATGATAATATTTCCCTGAGTACGTTGCTCTGTCCTGCGGGGGAATTTGTAAAAACGTTTTGTGGGATTTTACTCCTGCATACCGAATCAGTGATTACAGTAGTTTAGCTGATTTACTTCCTCAGAGACGGAGAACTGATGTTGAACATATGAACCTGCTGCTGCTCCATATTTCTTTTGTTTTCAGGGTTTTGTACGGGTCAGCTTTGATTTAAATCTTTGCATTTGTCCTGATCTTCTTCACATCGTGTTTTGTATCTGGATTTATGAGATTAATAAAAATGTTATAGCTTGAAATTATCGGCTAAATGATTAATAGTAAATGTCTTACTTAATTTTTTAGTGAGTTAAATTCTCTTTCTTGGTTAATTAAATGAAGGTCTTTCTCATGGTTTTCCCTTTTGATAAGAAGCCTTTAAAGTTGTCTCTTTGAAAAAAAGAAATCTTACTTGATGAAGCCTCCATTTAAAAATGTACATCATTGTGTTTCTGTACATCAACGGTTGGTATCTCCGTGCTTCTCCAGGCTGTTACATAACAATGTTATCATTTTGTCAGCACTTGAGAGTCTAAATTCAGATGGAAGAAGATAAGCAACCATGTAGAAATGATGTCAGATGTAGTTTGTGTGACTTTTCCCCAGAAATGTTATTTCCATCTTGATAGACTCTCTTTCAGTCATCTTCAGTGATTTCTACATGAAAGTCCTGACACTCTGTTGCTTATATAGATATACACAATAAAGAAGTCTTCCCTTACTGCAGCTTTGGAGATGCTGATATGTTGACTGTACGGCCACATGTTGAGTTTTAAAACAACGTAGGAGGGCAAGTCGAGTGTATGCTGAAGTTTGTCGTAGCTGGTTTATTTTTGGGCTTTGTATGCCTTTTTTTAGAGACAGAACAGTGGGCAGAGTCAGAAATCAGGGAAAGAGAGAGAGCGGCGAAAGACAAGTGGAAAAGAAGCCACAGGTGGGATTTGAACCCCAGCCGTCCACTTCGAGAACTATAGCCTCTGTACATGGGGCACGCTTACTAACCACTATGCTCCCACCGCCCCTATAGCTGTTTGTTTTTTTAATGCAACATTGCTTTAGTGAACTTTATTCCAAGTCAGCGCGGCTCCATCAAGCTTCTAAAAACGGACTTTTACAATGCATGTCCAACTCCTAAATGTGCTTACAATTTGACTTTAGAGAGCTGGTGTTGGTTTTGGCCTTCTCTTTGCATTTCACTGTCTGTCAAAGTCTTGTTGGAATGAGCTGAGCATGGACAAAATCTTTATCCTGCAGATCTCTATAATTTAATAAAAACCATCCATTTACAAGAAACGAGTCTTCAGCTGTCAGGTGTTTGACCTCTGCACTTGCCTATTACATAAAATAAAAAAACTGCTAAAGAAAGAGCAAGGACATAGCATAAAGTGGAGACAGCATAAAAAAGACTAAATGGAATGATGAAGAGACTGAGGCAGAGTGCTTCTATTGAATCCTGACGTCCCAATGGGAGTTATATAGGAGTGTTCCCAAAGGCGCTGACCCTCAAACCTGTTCTTCCACACCGCTTCACTTCTTCTGATTTATGACCTCATCGTCCGTCTTTCCACAGCAGAGGAGGAAAAGTAGAGAGGGAACAGTGAAAAATTACAGAAAGAGGGTGAAATGGAAGAAAAATGAGAGGGGAGAAAGGAGGTGTGGAGAGATGATCAGAAGTGGAAAAAAACCTAGAAGAAGGGAAATAGATGAGCGATTAAAAATATCAGGAATTGGATAATTATCTGTTTTCATATTAATTAAGTTTTTGTGTTTCTGTTGTTTCTGTTTGCAAAATGTATTAAGGCCCTTTTCTTAAACACACAGTATGTAAATTCAGCCACCAGGGGGCTCTAAATCAACAAACAACACAAGAGGACGTTGAGGCTGGTGGGGAATCATGGGAGTGATAACAGTGACTCAGTGGGGGCTACTCTCCTCCCCCCCAGTGTAAATGAACTCTGAGCTGACCGTGGTCAAGACGAACAGGCGAAACAGACCTGAGGAAGAGAATATGTTTACAGACGAGCTAATGTATCCAAGCATAATTTACATTACGTTATTTATTACAGCTTCACATACAGAAACAGTATGTCAGCTTTCAGTAGCAGTTCCCGCTTTATTATGTAGCTGTTTTTGACGTAACATCTGGTGTTTCCACGACAACGATAAACGTGGTATCTGTCATGGCAACCGATGCGAGAAGACACTTTCCGTTACAACGACAACCATTTCTCTGGCTTTGATTACTCTTGGAAATATTAGAGATAATGTAGGTATTCAACAACAAAAAATGTATAACATAGGTTTAGTCCATTGTGTACATTTAAGACATGGGTGGGGAGAACTGAGAGTGAGTCCAGGGTTTGTGATGAGAAAACTAACAAGAGAAAAAAAATCTATTTGACTTAAATAAGAATATGATATAATAATAATAAACACTAAACATCTTCAACACACTAAAATAGGTATCACAAGATATGTCATGCAGCCTTAAGTCGAGGGTTCGTGAAGAAAGGCAAAACAAATGGAGGTTAGGATCGTAAAAATGGACAAGGAAAAAATTGAAATCCACAAGAGCAGAGATGAAGGCGGAAGAGAGGGATGAAAAGAAACGAGAGCAGCGCTCGGGGAACAGCAGCCGTTTCAGACGTGATGAATGTTGTTTTGACACGTGTGCAACCACAGGCCTCGAAGGTCACAGTTTAACAGAAGGAACGAAGGTCAGTTTAAAGTCTGGGTCAAGTCAAATATGATTCCCTAAGAGACGGGTTAGCTGTCCCACCATCACTGAAACATGGTGGAAGAGTTAGGGGATATCACCAAAGTGTAGATACAAAGGATCAAAAAGATCCGGAAAAAAATAATGTCCTTTGTTCTCTTGAATTACAAATTGAAATTGTTCCGATTTTGACTTAATAAAGAGACAGGGGGCATGAGTAGAAAAGTGAAGAAGGAGGGTAAGGGAAAAAAGTAATAAGCAGAGGGACAAAGGGAAGAAGATAGGAACAAATGGAAACAGGCAGCAGTGTTGCCAAAGAAAGGATCTGTTTTTATCTCATTATACTGTACTCTAAGCCTGCATTAGAACTGTGATAATTAAGCACTAACATTCGTTGCACTTTTGACCAGCAGATACAGACACCAACACACACCCACACACCAAATCTGGAACCCATTACTCTTTACCTGCAGGCTGCAGGCGACCCTTGTCGAACATGCTGTGTTTAGACATGGGTAATCAACACTACGACATGTGTGTGTGTGTGTGTGAGTCTGCGTGTGTGTGTGTGTGTGTGTGTGTGTGTGTGTGTGTGTGTGTGTGTGTGTGTGTGTGTGTGTGTGTGTGTGTGTGTGTGTGTGTGTGTGTGTGTGTGTGTGTGTGTGTGTGTGTGTGTGTGTGCGTGTGCGTGTGCGCGTGTGCGTGTGCGTGTGCGTGTGCATGTGTGTGTTTCTGCATCGGAGAGGGAGAGGAGGGAAAAAAAGCCAGAGTCCCCACAAAGCAGAGCAGTGGAAAGACTGTGATTGTTAAATCTGATGTAAGCTATAATTACAGGAAACAGAGACAAGACAAAGTGGAGAGTGTTGATTAACCAAATCACAAACACACATATGTCCTGACCATGACTCTTCACATTGCAATATGGTGTATATTATGTTGTGTTTATATATAAAATATATTGTTATCAAGTGTGACCACAGGGGAGATGAGATGGATAACTGAGACCAAACTCACGCTATGAGACTCTGAGACCGGTCCAACATGTCAGGACCTCATAGATGTAGATTTTTCTTTGTCTCTGAGCACATTTATTTGGTCTGCTCTCTTATCATTTCTGGGCTTTTGACTTATATTTCGATCACAGGCTAACACAAATAATCTCACCGAGGTGCGTCAGGATCACAACATTTATCTTCTCCTTTGTTTTAGATGTCGGGTTTCAGACTAAGTTTGAACTACTCTCCCATTATTTTGGTTTTGCGCCATCGGTGTCCCATCCTGATCGTAGAACTTTAGTTGCTGACGTCCTCTGATTTAGCATACGAGGTCAGGAAATAAACCTCTCCAGATTCAAGAGTATCATATTATTGTTAATCCAGTCGACGTCTCAAGGTTATTGAAGTTTAAAAACCCCACACATTAAAGTATGACTCAACATTCGCAGCAGGTTTCACAGAAGAAGAAGAAAAAAATCATAATTGGGAACAAACGTGGTCCAGAGCAGATAACAGCTTTCACTGTACATTTGTGTTGTTTAGGAAAACATGCAGCATATGTCTTTCCTCACAGCTTTTCTCCTCGCTGACAGAGACATAACTTCACAGTGAGCTCCTCCCAGGGTTTCCTGTCCTCAGCAAGACTGTACTCTTCATCTCTCCCCAAGAGACATCTATGAGGGTCGGTTTGTCAGCGATAGGCCTCGAGCACATGTGAGATATCAGGATCAAATGAGTGCAGTCAGTAAAAAGAGAAACAGACAAGCTGAGAACAAACTATCTGCATAAATATGTCACTGCGGTGCACAAAGGAGGCTTCATTTGCTTTCCAGATACAAACCCCTCATGGGGTCATCGTTGTTTTCTGTTATCTTTATGTATAGTGATGATTTCATTGTGTCACTTTACTGATGATTCTCATCGCAGTACCTATCTCTCCAACTCCGTCTTTGTGTTTTAAGTCAGGTTAAGGCCCTGACACACCAAGCAGACGGCAAATAACTAGTGCCAACTAAGGCCGACTGTGGCCTCACATGTTGCACTTGAACACACTGCAAAGACTACAGTAGTCATTGCCAACTCAAGCCAACTCAGGCTCATACAGCTGAAGTGAGCCAGCGTGAGGCCGCTGAATGACTTTTCATTTCTCTTCATCTCCTCTTTCTGCCTCTATCTTCATCTCATTTGTCTCTGTGTTTCTTTATTTCACCATCACCACTTGCAGGAATCTGTAAGCTTGTGTTAATGATGTTACGGGACTTCGGGGCAGCACTGTGCCGCCGGCCAACCACCTCGTATGTTCTGCGAATGCGTGAGAAAAAAACTCTCCATGCCAGCAGGCAGAGTTTGGGTCATTTATACTCAACAACACATTTTGCATTTTTACACAGAAAAGTGTGTGCGTGCGTGCGTGCGTGTTTCTGACAGTAGCGGATTTAGTCATTTGGGGGCCCAAGGTAAAAAGTCATTTGGGGGCCCTCCTGCATCTGTTGGGCTTGTGGTTCTCAAATGATAGGTCGGGGAGCCTTTTTCAGTGGGTACTGAATGTGTACTGAAAAAAAAAGGTCTTAAAGGCTTTTTTAGCATGAAGCATGTTTGTTTTGTTCTGTTCCTATGATCAGTCACATTTGTGTGCCTTCTGAAATCCAAACTCCACAATTTTCTATTAAATAAATCTTAAATCTGTTGAAAATATTAGAAATTTGGGTAGGCCTACCGATTTTTCCTGAAGAGGTTGGTAGTGGGTCCTGTTCTGTTCTGTTCTAGCAGGTTGTAGGAGGTTGATTGTAATCCTCCTGTGTTTTATGTTTTACAGTGAATATATATCATGAGAAAATTCAATTATGTAGACACAAAAGTAATAAACATACTATAGCCTAGTCAAAAATATTTACCCTTTCTCTACCTTTGTCGCTGTACTTCTCTTCATCTTCTCTGTTCCTCTCTGTTAAAATGCCTAAAAAACATTTTTAAAAGTTGTTTTCTTCTCCTCTTGAGGACAGACTTGACATAGCTTGACTTTTAATTTCTTACAAATCTGCATTATGATGCTGTTATTTCGGCAAACTTAATTCCTGTAATTTGTGAGTAAATCACAAGAAAGTCTGTTTCTAACTCAGGCTCATACAGCTGAAGTGAGCCAGCGTGAGGCCGCTGAATGACTTTTCATTTCTCTTCATCTCCTCTTTCTGCCTCTATCTTCATCTCATTTGTCTCTGTGTTTCTTTATTTCACCATCACCACTTGCAGGAATTTGTAAGCTTGTGTTAATGACGTTATGGGACTTCGGGGCAGCACACGGCATACTGTTGTAAGAAAAAGTTATAACTTTGGGCAGCTTGGACAACAACCTGATGAGTTAGCCATTCTTCTGATGACATTTTTGCGTAAGTGTCTTTTAATGAAACCATTATAACTTACCACAAAGTTAAATAGTAATAATAATAAAAACTGTTAAACTTGAAATGTTTAGGGCATTTTATGGGGCCCCTGCAGTTTGGGGGGCCAAGGCAAATACCTTTGCCTAATGGTTAAGTCCGCCACTGGTTTCTGACAGTAATTTTTCGTGGATTTCCTATGAAATATTTGGTCATATATCCTTCGACACTCCTTACCACTCTTCTCCATCCTGACTGTCTGCACTCTGTCTCTCAGCAAGTGTGTGTATGTGTCTGTGTTGGTGTGTGTGGGGACAGACTGAGAGACAGAAACCAGGCCGATCACGGTAGAGCATAAATAACTGGTGACTGCTGTATGTTTTTTAGCGTGTTCTTGACGTGAAACGAGGAGACGATACATGGAAACACATGTTCTCTCTGTGATAACCTCTGTCTCATATCTAAAGAGAAAACAGGATGCAAAAGGAAAAGAGGATAGTGAGTGAGACATGGTGAGATTAGAGAAGCAGATGCAGCTCTTGTGTTATGAATCAATCATAATTTATGTCTGCACAGACATTTAATATGTGTGTTGAGCCCATAAAAACTCAGCAGTGCAAGTGATGAAGTGGGTCATATAACAAAGAGATACAGGCAGGAACCCCCTCCCATGTGTCTGACAGAATTATTCATCTGAAGCTTTCTGCATAAAAATAAAATATGCAATGCATAATTATAATAATAATAGATTGGATTTATATAGAGCCTTTTAAGGGACCCAAGGATGCTTTACAAGGTTGGAAGGACCAGACAAAGAACAAAACAAAAACCAAACTGGGAGATAGCAACGGATGGGAAACATGGAGAAGCAGGTTTTTTGGGTTTTTTTTAGTGCCTTTGTTGTAGAGAATGGACAGTGGATAGAGCTGTGAATCATGGAGAGAGAGAGTGGGGAATGACTGGATGCAGGAAAGGAGTCCCAGGTCAGATTCGAACACAGGCTGCCTGCCTGGAGGACCATGTTTGAGGGGAGGGTCTTCCAGATGGTGGGGGCTGTGACACTGAAGGCCCTGTTTCCATAGGTTTGGGAGTCTGGTGTGTGGTATGGAGAGCAGGCCAGTGTCCGTGGTGTGCAGGTGTAGGAGGTCGGAGAGGTAATGAGAGGCTATGACATGGAGGGACTAATAAGTGAGGAGGAGTATTTTGTATTTGATTTGGGATCTAATTGGAAGCCAGTTGAGGTGGATGAGGGTTGGGGTGATGTGCTGCCAGGACTTGGTGCAGATGCAGACTCTGATAGCAGAGTTTTGGACATATTGGAGCCTGTCTAGGGCTTTGCTGGTTACCCCAGACAGGACTCCATTACAGTAGTCGAGACTGACTAAAAAAAGGAGAGGAGAGGCAGAAAGATGTAGTTGCTCTGTCAACTCTTCTGACCCTTTAAGTGCTTCTCTGAATTCAACCTAAAGTGTCTGCCAGGCACACTTCATCCTTTTATCTCTCAGTGAGAATTTGCAGGTGTTGAACATGTGCTTTCTGGAAACTCTTGGGTGAATTATTTAAGGCCCCGTGTCCACCTAGTGTTTTTTCTGGGCAGAAAAGCGCTGGCTGTGCGCTCGGGAGTGTGTGCATGAAGCGTTTGTTCGATGAGAAGAAAAGCGCTGCACGTCCGTCCTGTTCTATGACAACAGTTTGTTGACAACGGCCGCTGTATGACCGACACTGCTCCGTTACTTTTTACTGCATGTTTAATATTTGAGATCGTTTTTTGCCCCAGCAGATACGGAGCAAAGAGGATGCTGGTACAAGACACGATCCGTAGGAGGCTTAAATACAGGGAATATCATACATTTTGAAAAGAGCGCCGGTGACGTCAACAGAGCCTTTCTGAAAAGTTGAAAGATTTTCAACTTGAGCGCTCGGAGCGGCCGATCAAAAACGGCAGAGTGCTTGTTGAAAAGACGCTGGGCGCTGGGCGCTGGACGCTGGACGCTGGACGCTGCGCTTTTCATCCAGGCGGCTGCTTTCTGCTGCAAACGCTCTCTACCCATTGACAAACAACTGAAAAAGACGCTGGCGCTGAGGAAAAGACGCTAGGTGGACACGGGGCCTTAGACGGTATTCATCTCAGTTCAAGTGGATAAGCATGTTTTGCAAATTCAATAATAGTTTGAAAGGTCAATGACATAAAAAAGGAAAGGGAATAGTAGAATGACAGTTAAAAATGAGCCAGTTAAGGTTTCTGTTTCTGGTTAGAGCCCTTCAAAGCTGCTCCCTGCGGCAGTAGTGTGTTTGTCTGTTATCTTAACTTGTTTACGCTCTTTCCTCAAAACAGATGCAAAATTTAAGGATGTTAAAGTTTGTTAAAGTCTCAAGACTTTGAACAAAAGTGATGCAAATGTTCTCCCCTCAGGATCCCTTACAGATGATATAAATTGAGATAACTGGGAACTGGCTGTTTATCATGGATATATACTGTAAGTGCTGCAGCCTTAACCCTTTCTGTACAACAGGTCCTCTAAGGTGTCCAAATAGCAGTAACTACATAGTTGTAGTGATAGGGTTAAGCTCATCCTCCTCCTGTCTTTACTGCAGCTCTGTTTTTTAAAGGAGCTATATGTAACTTTCAAACATACTGTGTTTGCAGCGATACCGCATGGCCGTCAGGCGAACTGCCTAACGGCCTAATGATTTATATATAGCTACAAGTTACATATATATGTAACTTTTTACATGTATGAATCGTTTCATTAATAAGCTAAAGTTTAACTGATGTGAAAAAGTAGATGTTCACTGTCCATCTGTGTTGCCTGGGTCCCGGTTTGCCCCGGGTCTGATTTTCCGCGAAAGCTCCAGGCAGTGTCATTTTATTTGCGTTCTCAACGTCCTCCTCACTCCACTCCGCTTACAGAAATCAACAGTACAAACAACAAACTCATCACACACTGGTCCCGGTCTTCACCTGCACAGCCAGAGGCCGCCTTCCACACACTTATATCCGTCCTAGGAGCTCTCACAGGCGAACAAACTCATCACACACTCCTGCTCTCAGGCAGTGCCTGCTGAGACTGTCGTTTGTAGGATGGAGAATGAGACACACAGACTCCTTCACAGACTCTCACATGTGTATGGCCACTTACCTCCTCTGTAAACATTATGCCGGTAAATATCCAGTGTTTCAGGGGCGAAGTTGATGCTCGTTTGTGTACGTACGAGCACGTATGACGAGCACGCGAGAGAGAGAGAGCAACAGGTTACTGGTGCAGTTCGCCTGACGGCCATGCAGTGTCGCTACAAACACAGTATTTTTGAAAGTTTTACTTTTAACACTCTTTAAAGGAGATCTCTGACTCTAACATACATACAGTATATTTCTTGTTTTTAAAAGCAGTTTATGGTTAGCTGCAATAGACTGTATACAAACAAGAGCAAAGTCTTGGGGGTGTCATTCATTGGTGGTCTGAGCCAGGACAGAGGTGCAAGTAAATACCAAATGAAAGACTTGAAGTGTAGCCTATGTTTTGTGTGTGTGCTCTTGTATCTCAAACTTTGTGAGGACAAATGTAAGTTTTGTAGGGATGGGGGATTCATTTTGGAACATTTTTTTGAATATTTTTTTAATATAATATATATATTTTTTAAACAGCCCTGATATCCCCTAAAAGGGCTGTTTCGGGGTTAGGGCTTTGTTTAGGGGTTAAGTAGGAAAGTAGGTTCTGGATTAAGGCTATAGTATGTTAGGCAATGTATTATGCTTAGGTACTTAGTGGGTCTTGATTAGCTCTCTCTCCTTTCCCCCCATCTCTCTCCTCTCTCTCTCCTCTCTCTCTCTCTCTCTCTCTCTCTCTCTCTATCCCCTCCTATCCGCTCTCATCTCACCACTGAAGTACCAAAGGGGGGTGACCTCATCACCCCAACGCCATGGTAACGCCCTACAGCCATGCACCCTGGGTCCCTGGGATCCTGGGAAGGTGGAGGAATGTGGAATGTGATTGGTCTGTGAGAGGCAAAGTGGACATGCAGGGTGTGGGAGCAGGGCAACCTGAGGATGGATTAAATGACAGCTAGGATACACACGCACACACACGTTATTTCACAAACATGTGATCCCTGAAAAGCTGCTATCAGAGTCTAATTCACTTTGTCTGTGCAGGCTGCAGGGCATCGATATGGAGTGGTCGAAGTGAAGGGTGCTGAAAGCTCTTATTTCCGTGCATTCACAGCACGTCAGAGTGGAAATGTTTTAAATACTTGACTTGTTTTACTGCTGCTGAAGAAATCACGGTGTCATTGCTGCTTCTTTTTGCACTGTTTAAGCAGTTCTAATGAGCCTAACAACGGGAATCCAGCACACCTCACGTAGTTGACCCCACTGGTGAATAGGGCTCACGTTGGGGAAATCAAACAGATGGGAAAAAGAGATGCACAAGAACTGACAGTTAAGTCACAAATCACTGATCTGAGTGTTCAGGTTAATATTTAGAGAGACTGAAAAGTTCAAATATTTAGCAATGACCTTAACCTTCAAGAGAAGAGAGGACTCAGAGAGTAAGTCAGCTGTTGAGGACGACTCTACAGCCAAGAACAGGTTTCCCATGTGTGTCTATCTCTGTTCTGTAATATTCTTACCCTTCTCTTTGTGGGACCAACCAAGTAAACAAGAGGCTGCTGAGAGAACATACCATTGGTAGAAAGTGTAAAGATTCTTCAGTACAAATACAAAACCCCTTTCAAAGTAAAATAAACGATAATACTGTTATGCTGAGTCTTGGGTCGATTTAAAGGAACTATGAACTGACTCAGTAAGTTTGATTTCATCCACTGATTCTAAACCTACAGTTTGAGTTAAGTCCTCTGATAATCACAGGGCGAACTGTTCAGTGATGAGACAAACAGTTTTGAGCTCTAGAGCATTTTCAAACATATTGTTTGTTTGCTCTGGTCCGAATCATGGACCAGTTTGTCTGTGTTGGTCTGTTTGCATTTATCACTGTCGGCAAATAATACAGTTTAAAAATGAGGCGTTTGGAAATAATATGTTGATGTATTGGAGTCCTATTGGCGCTACTCAAGACAGTTCAGAACACGTTAATTGATCAGAAAGACTTTATTAATCCCAGAGGGGAATTTGTTTGAAAACACCAACAGAAAAACCATTTAATCAACCACTTTAACTTTAACTGAATATTTGTTCGTTAGTGCAGGAGGGACAATTCTTAAGTTTTAACCAATGACTTTCACACATGTACACAGTCCCTTGTCCCCTTTTAGTAAACCCACACAAACACTCATTCATTTAACTCTCAGCTAGCACAGACAGCTCTCTACTCTTAACAGATCTACAGAGGCAGAAAGAGTGAGAGGCGCTCTGAATGAGGAATGTCACTTAACAGCAGCAGATCAATAGAGGGGAAAGAAGCCGAAAAAGGAGAGATCCTGAATGTATCAAACAGGCCTGTTGTTTTTAAGGGTCTCTGATGTGGACCCGGAATGAACGAGTTCTTAAGCCTCTTCAAAGTGTTGGTCAAGAATTAGGTTTTTAGAAGCAATGAGGAAGCCTGTGTGAAGAGGCCTTGAGTTTGCTGGGTGCTACATTGTCTTGAATGTTTCCTTTCAGTAGTCATTTTCCCCCCCTCCCTTTTCTCGCTAAAGCTTTCATTCAAGCTGTTTTTCACGGGTGTAATTCATTACCATCTACATTCAGATGCTCACATACATCCACACAGACTTCAACATTTGGCTGTCAAAAATCTTACATTAATGTGTGCCTAATAGTTGAAAGTCTTTATGTGTGTACGTGTGTGTGTTGTGTGTGTGTTATCAGAAACATGTAGGCTATGGTTATGACTACTTGTGAAATGTATGGAATGAAAATGTTGAATCATCCACCCTGTGTATTTAGGATAGTGTTGAACTGGTCACAAGTATCTTGGATTAAATAAAATTAAGCCTAGATCTGTACAAACAACAATCTTGCATCTCAGGCTGGAAACACATGACCAATCAGTAACTTTATCACATTTGTAATCAAAATTGTAATCTCAAATGATTCATTACTCTCTAAAATACACAGTTATGTAAACACATACATAAACACACTTAGAGGGCATTTTACAGGTATAACAACACAAATATCAGAAATTGTTATATTCACATATGAACTCTATGTGCAGTAGTGGATGCAACCATGCCCTACTACCAGAGTACAGGTTGGCTTTAAGATACACACTAAGCATTTATTATTACAGACCAACCAATGTACATGCATTGTTACATAAAAGACACTGAACTGTTCAAGATCATTGACACAAAAAAATACTCCAAAGTACAAAACTATAGCTGCCAAAATTATAACGCCTATTTATTTATTTATTTATGTGTAGAGCTCTTTTCAAAAATCTAAGTTACAGTGCTTCACAGGCAGCAAAATAAAACCAGCAGATGGCAGTATTGGCTTTTTCGTGTGCTGTGGTCCAATTAAAATCATGTATTTTATGCTTAGATTAAGTTGCAGAAAGTGTCTTGTGAGTTTCTTTGTGAGCTCTCAGACTCATAAAGGTAGTTGTTAACAGAACTCTGCATACCTGTGGATTTATTGGGCTGTTACAATGGTGTATCATCTGCATAAAAATTAAATGAGACCCCACACATATGAAGTTCCCCAGGAAGCATGGATGATGAGAATACAATTGGTACCAAAACTGACCCCTGAGGTACACCATACCTCACACAAGAAAAAGCAGAAACATGGGCTAATTGTTCAGAGACTTCTATCCATCAGATAAAATATCATACAATCTAAGGCTGTACTATATACTATACCCTTATCCAAGGCCTCAGGATGCTATAGGATGTCATGATTAATGATGTAAAAGGCTGCACTACAAGTACATGGACTGACCACATGCCTTGATAAGCAGAAACTAAAAGGTCATTTTTTATTTGTACCTGAGCAGTGTCAGTGCTGTGGAACTACAAGTAACCAGATTCAAACTTTTCACAATTTCACAATTTCCTTTTTTTACAGTAGAGCAATTAAACACTGGCCACTGTTTTCTTCGGAACAGAAAGGTAACTTCAAGATTGGTCTGTAGTTCTAATAAAACAATCTGCATATTTGTCACTCATGGTAACAGAATGATGCAGGTTAGGAAAAGGTGGCTTGAGATGCAATGCAATGATCATGGGGATCAATGTGGACTTTTTCACTTTTACAGCCAGCCTCGAGTGGCCCCTTGAGGTACTGACGTTTTAAGCACTTTCGCTTTAGCTTTTTTCGTCAGCTTTGGACTTTCAGGCTTGATTTCACTCCATCGCAGAGGGGTTTTGTCTATCTTGCAAAGAGTTACAGAGCCCCTCTTAAACCAAAAGCTTGGGTAGACTGGCTCTGTGAAGTTGGCATGGAAGGTGTGTATGAGGCTCAGCTCTCCTGATGTGTCACTGTAATAAGTCAGAGTACCAGCTTTCCAATCTAGAAACACAGCAATTTTCTGGGAAAACGGATCTGTAATCTGTTTGGATGTCTTTCCATGTATGGCAGTGCATCTATCCTTGGAGCAGAGCAGACTCCATGACATGTCATTGCATCCTAAGCCACACTTACTGTCCCATTTCCTACCCACTCCTCCATATGCTACTGCAATGCCAACAGTGCCTTTCCACTCCACCTCCCAGTAACAGAGGCCCCTCTGGCTCTCCTCACAAAACACCTGAGACCTTTTGAACCTGTCCTCGTTTTCTGGTCTTTCAGCTTTCTCCTCCAGCTTTTTTACAGTTTTCACTTCTCTGTTTCCTTCTGACAGAACAAGCCTCTTGCTTGCTGTGTTTTCATCAAACTTCAAATCTCCATCATCTGACACAGAATGAAAGAACATATGAATGAGTGATTTTTTTTTAGTGGTTTAAGATTAAAAGCCTATAAAAGACTATGTTGTATAGGACAAATCCAAACATACTTGGAATATATTAAATCATAGTGTGTTGATAACGGCTCGTAATCTAACATGTATTTAAACTGATTAGTTTAAGGTCTAAAAGTATAGGTACTAAAGTAATTAATTATTAGCAGTTCTAAAAATAGACTTACATTTCTTTATCCCTGGCTTTAAGCGATGCTCTCCACAGTGGTCCAAACTGCACAAAAGGAAATAGTGACTTTAGGCTTTTGAAAAAATGAAGTTTTAACTACAGTAAGAGATAAGACGAGCAACAGCCTGCTCATTCCTGGCATACAAAATAAAATAAACTATTGGATTGGCACTTTCTGTTAGTAGTGTCCTTTAACATGGGTACACATGGAGCCGATTTTAAAAAAATTGGGAAAACTATCTAAAGTTACTCAAGACAACTGTTTGAATGTAATGTGATTACATTAAAGAGACATTTTCAACAACAAAAAAACATCTATACATACCAGAGTGTCTTCAAGCTCATATCTGGATCCTCAACTATAGCAGAGAGCATAGCTTCCCCGTTGAGTCCTGGGTTGTTGTAACTTAGATCTAGATGTTTCAGGGAGGAGGCCATATTGGACTTGAGTGCTGAGGCCAGGTAAGAGCAGCCTTCTTCTGTTACCTGACAACCTGACAATCTGCAGACCACACACATGCAAACACACGCACGCACGCACGCACGCACGCACGCACGCACGCACGCACGCACGCACGCACGCACGCACACACACACACACACACACACACACACACACAGGTTAGGGTTATGTGGTTCAAGTAGATGAAAATGTGTTGTTATTATGATTCCAAATAGTTTAATATGCTTAGTGTAACAATTTGGAAAGGTTGTTTAATGCTTCAATAAAACCATGCATTAGGTTATTTTAACCAACTTTGTTAACTTAAGACTTCTACTTGCCCTTTGTAGTGGTGACAAAATGTGTACATGAAAGTACAAATGTATCGATTTACATCTTTATTTTTATTTTTACACTACCTTTCCTTAAAGCAAAAAATCTCATTACTGGGTCCATTTTCAATTTCATAAATATTATGGGATTTAGTCTAATTAGGGCTGTAATAATGGCAGGATTACATGAAACACAATGCGGGTTTTTCAGCCAGTATTAACCATTATTCCTGATGTCATTGGCCATCTCAACCACCCGTTACCCCAGAGGTACAGCTGCCCATCATCCAAGAGCCTATGATGCCCACTACCCCAGTTTCTCAGCAGCATGGCGGCTGCCCTGGAGCATGCATTGCCCAACACCACAGAGACTCCAATGCTAAGCATCACAGAGCTCCAACCAGCCCCTTCTGGTAACCAGATCTAGCCAACAAATTTTCCTGGTTCCCAGTCAGCGGCCCGGCGTACAATGCACACTTACTTGAGGATCTCCAGTTTACAGTGTAAACTGCTCAGGCCTTCTGCAAGAAGCTTCACACCTGTATCCAACAGGTCGTTATGACTCAGGTCCAGCTCAGTGAGGTTAGAGGATGCAGAGTTGAGGACTGAGGATAAGAGGCCTTTGCAGGATTCTGCAGTGAGCTCACACCAACTCAGACTGTGAAAATATTTGTTAATTAGAAACTCTACCAAAAGTAGAAGCTAAGGTCAAAAAGTCTCTAGAGCAATTTATCAGTTTTCTTATGTTTTCAGGTTTTTACGAGGGAGCATTGCAAAGTACTTACTTAGCAGTTTTGGCGACTTTGACCACCGGCAACATTCCCAGAAGTACTTTCTCTGATTTGCGGTACTTTTTTAGATGAAACACATCAAGCTTCTCATCTGAAGTCAGAAGCACAAAGTTCAGAGCCGACCACTGGGATGTGGAGAAGCTTTCAAATGTGACTGTTTCTGACTTAAGGTACTTTTTGACTTCTTCCACAAGAGACTGGTCATTCAGCTCATTCAGACAGTGGAAAAGATTGAAGTTTTGATCAGCATCACTGCTCTCTTTCCTAATCTTTTCTTTGATGTATCCAATGGTTTTCTCGTTGGTCTCCTTGTTATTTTCTGTCTTCTTCAACAGTTCTTTCAGGAGATTTTGATTTGTCTCCAGAGAAAGGCCAAGCAAGAAGCGGAGAAACAGATCCCAGTCTCCATTTTCACTACCTAAGGCCTTGTCTACTGCTGTCCTGTAAAAGTCTGATGCAGGCACGTCTGTGTCCGTTGAAGGGGTTTTGTCTAGCAGATTCACATTTTGGTCACTGAATGTGTGAAGTGCATAGAAAGCTGCCATGAACTCTTGAATACTCAGATGGACAAAGCAGAACAATTTCTGTTGGTACAGCCCATGGCTTTCTCGTTTAATCTGAGTTAAGATGCCTGAGAAGACTGCAGCTTCTGTGATGTTGACACCGCACTCTTTCAATGTTTCTTCAGTAAAGACAAGGTCTCCTGTCTCGAGCCCTTCAAAAGCCAGCTTCCCGAGAGAAACAACTGTGGTCTTGTTTCTTGTGTTCCAGCATGAATCTGGCTCAGAATTCTCACTCATCTCACTTGTCTCATCTGTGCCATACTTCGCATTCGCCTGTCTGCATTGTAACAAAACAAAGTGTATGTACATGTCAGTCAGTGTGCTGGGCATCTTCCCTTCTTCTTTTCTTTTCACAAAGTCCTCCAGAACGGTTGATGTCAGCCAGCAAAACACAGGGATGTGGCACATAATGTAAAGGGTTCTTAAATTCTTGACATGGGACAAGATTTTCTCAGCCAAATCTTTATCATCAAATCTCTTCCTGAAGTACTCCTCTTTCTGGTCATCATTGAATCCTCGCACCTCTGTAACACGGTCAACTTTACCAGCAGGGATACTGTTGGATGCTGCAGGTCTGGAGGTGATCCAGACTTGGGCTTTAGAAAGCAGATTGCCTTGAATGAGGTTTGTCAGCAGAACTCTAACCGAGGTTTGCTTTTTCACATCTGTACAGTTTTCACTTTCATTGAAGACAAGATCAAGGCGACACTCGTCGAAACCATCCAGGACAATAAGGATATTATACTTGTCATAGTCTTTTATTTCTGATGTCTTCATTCCTGGAAAGAAACTATAAAGGAGTTCCTCCAAGCTGTGCATTTCATCTTTTCTCAAATTCAGCTCCCGGAAAGAAAGCGGAAACATATAGAAAATGTCCGTGTGGGACTTATCCTCAGCCCAGTCCAGCATGTATTTCATGGTGGCAAATGATTTTCCAATGCCTGCCATTCCAGTTGTTAGCACAGATTTAATGTTCTTAGTTTTTCCTACTGCTGGTTCAAAGATGGCATCATACTTAATGGATGTTTCCTGTGGTTTGAACTTGGCACCTTCAATCTGTCTGGCCTCATGTTGAATGTTGACCTCTCCTCTTTCCCCCTCTATGATGTAGAGATCTGTGTAGATGTCATTCAGAAGAGCAGATGTTTTCTGCATGTCCACCCCCATTGTCACATGAGTAAATTGCTTCTTCAGCTGAGATTTGAGTTCCCATTGACTTGAAAGATGAGGCTTATCTGTGGAAAAAAAGAAAACCAGACAGTTAACATGATTACAACTTGGGATGCAATTATAATACAATTCATAAAGTATAAACCAAAAAATCAAGAATGGTTCTTCATTGGTAGTTGGTATTTTCACAATGCATGCTTCTTGTCATGATTTGCTCTTGTTTAGTTTTGTATTTTATTTATTTCAGGGTTTTGATATTATTTCCTGTTTTATTATGTCATCCTTGTCGTCTGTATCTTTTTGTTTCTCACTCTGTGTTCTCTTGTTATAATATTTCCACGTCTAACTTGTAGTGTTTCCTGTTTTATTTTGTAGTTTTTGTCCTGGGTTTCGTGTCTAGTTTTTCTACTTGCCTTTGTGGGTTTTCTTTCCACTGTGATCGAGTGCTGCACCCTGATTGTTTCCCCTGTATTATTTGCCACACCAGTGTTTGATTACCCCCTGTGTATTTAGTGTCTGTGTGCCTTTCACTCATTGTCAGTTCATTACGTCCAACGTACTTATATTCCAAGTTCATATCCTCTGGTTTCTCTTTCTGTTTTTTGTTTTTTTTCTCCTCATGCCGTTTGGTTTTTTTCAGTAGGACTTTTGATGAATGTTGGTTGTTGGACTTGGGAAAAAGTAAGCTTTTGTATTAGCTTGTTTTGCCTTTTAGTTATATTAAACACTAATTGTTAATGTGGACGTGAGTCCGCTAGCTTTGCTCCCCCCCCCCCCCCCCCCCCCCCCAACCTTCTTCAGCATTTTCTCCAGTGAGCGGAGGGGGACTGAGAGGTACGTCTTAGTTTGTTGGCACCAAGATTAGCGTGAAAAGTTTCAGCCTGAAGTGACTATTTACCATTTACAACACACTGAAATTCTTGGCTGTAAATGATCATATCCTAAGCTTACATCGTATTTCTGTCCTCCTGTCAACACAGTTGTCAGGCAACTGATTGGCAGCTGAAGGTCGGGAGGTTATCCAGATCTGTGCAGAAGGAAGCAGAGTTCCTCTGATGAGGTTTGTCAGTAACACATTTACTGAAGCTGATTTCCACACATCAGTCAAGGTGTCGTTGTTGTCAAAGTCAAGAGCAGGTTGAAAAGCATCCAATCCATCCAGGACAAACAGAACTTTGAGCTGTTTAAAGTTAGAGATGACTATTTGTTGAGTTTCCTTGAAGAAATGGTTGAGTAGTCCCAACAAGCTGACTTTTTCCTCTCTTAACGTTTTAAGCTTGGAGAGGTCAAGTGGAAATATAACTTCTTCATGATCTTTGGCTCTGCCCCTTAGGGAATCTACAAGCCACGTAAAAACTGACATGTTGGCAT